>JARHVA010001454.1:2830000-3075000 GCA_037957365.1 Torreya grandis
TTAACCATCAGATGGTTTTCAACCCTGGACCTAAGAAACTCCCAGTTGGATCTAAACTATTTACTAGTTTCTCTCCACTTTAATGTTCTCAATATGGATTTGGACATTTTGAATGTATATGATCTCTTTCTCATCAAAGGAAAGAATTCTAAGATACCCTTATGGATATTATCTTCATTTGAATGCCACATCTCATCCTTGGGGGAGATATGAACTTCACTACACACCACAATGAAGTATGCGGATATTTTGCTTGATAGGATCCATTAGCTAATTAATTATTGTGCTTCATAGAAGCTCAAATTTTGGTGGATGTTACACTTGTATAGATGGAAACCACCTAATTTTAACATTAATCAGGATCTTAGGTCATCTTGAAAAGACTAGATCACTTCTTGATGAAGGAGGAGTTCACTCTTTAGTTGAAATCTTAAAATGCATATACTCTATAGAAGTTACTTCAAATCATTTCCATATTATGCTATATTTGTTTGAAGGAATTAATAAATATCCTACCCCATTCAAATTCAATCCACATTGGCTAAATTATGTGGATTTTTAGGAGATTATTAAGGAAACTTGGATCACTCACACTCATGATAAATGAGTACATGCAATGCTCCTACTACATATAAATCTCATCAAGGTTAAGAATGCTACAAAGTGTTGGTCAAAGACTTTATATAAGGAAAAAATGAAAAAACAACATCAGTATTTGTCTTGATTCTTTCCAACTAAATGAATTCTAGGAATAAAATCTTAGGAAAATGGATACTCTAAAGAAGGAAAAGCCTAGGGTTTTGGCCTAAAAATAGGTAAAATAGAGGATGAAAAGTCATGAAACATGGCTCAATGAGGGGATGATAATACTAAGTTATTTCATCATCAAGATATGGTACATAAGGAAAATAAAATGATTTGGATAAATATGTACAATAATGGATTCAAATTCTCTAATTTTATATCTATTTATAAGGTCACAGTCTCACACTATCAACACATTTATATAGAATAATTGAGGGAAAATGTTAGAGATGTTCTAGCTGTAGCTTATTTTTTTGATAGATGGGTGGAGGACCAACAAAAATAGTTTCTTTTTAGCCCCATCTCACTCAAGGAGATACACAAGACACTTAAATATTTTCAAATTTATAAGGAATGTAGGTTGAATGGATGGATGGTGGAATTATACATTGTTTTTTTGGATCTCATTATCAGTGATTTACTACTTGTAGTTGAGGAATCTTGGGTTTTTGGTAGACTACATGCCCCCTTCTCTTCTACCTTTATTAAAAACATCTCAAAATGTGAAGACCTCATAATATTTAGCCACTTCCATCCTATTTAATTTCATTTATAATATCATTACCAAAATTATTATCATTCACCTAAATCCCATTCTATCTGTGCACATCTCCCAGAGCAATTTGGATTTCTTGATAAATATCTCATCTGTGATGTTATTGGCACAACACAAGAGGATTTACACACTATCAAAAAAAATATTGGTTAAGCTTCCTCATTAAGATTGATCTTTCCAAATCATTTAATATATTTAACTAGCTCTACCTTAGGCTTAGCCTCACCCAAGTGGGTCTTGTTCCACCATTCATAAACTAGATCGATGACTATTACCAATTGGCCTCTTCTGTTGTAGTTATTAATGGACCAACCTCCTCTTTTTTTCATTTCCTTTTAGGGAATTAGACAAGGCTACCTTATTTACCCTCTCTTGTTTTTGGTTATTATATAATCCCTTAGTCGACATATTATTAGTGAAGATTCCCAAAAACACACATCTTAAACATATATTATTTGTTGATGATGCACTCATTTTAGGGAATGGTACCATAAAGGAGGATAAGTGATTATATCAAATATTAAATCTCTTCTCTTTGATGATAAGCATGGTTGTTAATATGTAAAAATACACTTATTTATTTTATCACATCACCCAAGCCAATTGGAATCACATTCTTATGGTGTTACCTTTCATCATTCCTACTATAGATGTTGGCATAAAATATTTGGGATTTTATATCAAAGATAATGATTATAAGATCAAATATTGGATGTGGTTGTTTGATAAGATAAAAAGGAGGATTTCTTATGGTGCAATAAGTGGATTCCATGGATGGGAATTTGGTGTTGATTAAGAGTGTATTAGAATAAATCCCTATATACTAGCTCTCTATCACTTTTATTCCACATATGATCCTCAATAAGATTCAAAGATTGTGTCTATATTTATTTTATTTAGGTAATAAACAATAATTTTTTATCATATTCATTGATTTTTGGTTGTCATTGATGTCAAAGAGAGCATGTTATATTAATGCATTAATGATAAAGTGATCAAATTGATGGTTTGGAGAGATATGGCATATTTATAGGTTTATAAGGACAAAAAAGAAGTTGTGAGGCATCCATAGATGTTTTGGTGAAGTTTTGGTATGCCACTTGATCATTTAGAATGAGAAACATGAATCTTATAGCTTAAGAGAAGCCAAATCATCAATGCACGTCATGTAGATATGAATGAAGCAATAAGTTTGTGCATTTATTTTAGGTACTCATAAAGTCAACTAAAGTCAAAGGATTTCATGGAGATGCTATCTATAGTGGCAAGAAAGTACCCTAAAAATTTAGACTCTTGATTTTTTTTCTAGCTCAAATTATAAACCTTCAAAGTTTCTCTTGCAAACTATGATGGGCCAGAGACTGTCAAGTTTAACTATATTAAAGTTTGAGGTCACTAGTCAGTAGATCTAATGGTGAGCATTCATTATCCAGATCTTGATCCAATGATGCATGTGAAGTCAAATTATCAAAGTTACCTATGATTAAATGTGCTAGTGATAACTATCTCTGTCTCATTGATCTAACAAAAGATTAATGATGTGTGGGCATTTCATACTAATAGAGATCAACGATGTGCGCTGAGTCAAAGATTCAAATGTGTAGAAGGTGCATAGAGATACCAAGTGGCACAATCATGAGAGATCTAATCTAATTTTAATGTTAAGCATTGTAAAATAAAGATAGAGATAATTAGAGGAGATTGATGGTGTGTATTTTTCCATAGTTTCCAAGAAGCATGAGATGAGACTAAAGTGCTCGATGTGTATTGTCTTTTAGTGACCATTAGAATTTAAATATTCAAATTTGTGAAGGAAAACTAGTGCTTAGTTTTTGAGATATATATTTTGATCCAAGAAAAATTTATTGATGCAATAAAAATAAAATTTGTAAAAAAATCCAAGATGCATCTAGATAAGTTGATTAGAGGTTATGAATGTTTGTATAATCAAATATATTAAGCTCCAAAGTTGACAATGTCTTTGATCATGTTTTTTAAGTGACTAAAGAAGGATAATTGAGTTATTCTTAATAGTATTTTAATGATTTAAGGTGATATAACTATTGAAAAGTGTCATATAATTAATAAGGAAAATTTTTATGGATTTTAGAGGTTTAACCAAATACATATTCAACTTGAACACTTGTCTTGAAGTTGATTGTATTTTTTAAATACATTGGTAGTTTAAGTGACCATCTTGTAGAGGTATGTTGAAAGTGTTTTGAGTAGATTTGAATAATAAATGGACATGGATATGTTTCATAGGTAATATATGGTTTATTAATCCATTTTATTGAGTTTATTATTTGATAAAAGTGTTTGTATTCTTCAGTTATATATGACAAACTTTTTCTATTTCTAGGCCTATTGGTAAGTAGTCTATAATGGCTTAGTTCAAAGTATGAGGTTGAGTTATAGGTGACATGGACCCATGAGGGAATGAGAAATTGGATATTGTAAACATATTTGATGTTTTTAGATCATTGGAAAAGGATGAAGGTGGTCCAAGTAGTCTTACATGTAAAGGCCTAATTGTTCTAGGTCTCACCAAGACCTAATGGTTGTTTAGGGGCTAAAGAGGTAATGACTAACCTATGAAGAGTGTGTTTCTCATATGTAACACGTGTATAGACATATATTAAGTGTGTTTCAAATATGTAAAGTATCTTGGATGACCAAGATGGGTTAAATAAAGAGAGTGGTATATATATAAAACATAACTGGACTAATTATGCTAGTTGTGTATGTGTGGATTGAAGTGAAAGAGAGAACCTTTGAAAGGGAAGGTGTAGGTCAAAAAGGATATTAAAAGAGTGAATATGATTATTCATGCTTATCTGATCATGTTGATGTAGGAGGAAACATAGGTCATTGGACATAATGAGCTTAGAAGAGGTAGTTTGATCAAGTTATCCCTAGAGGCAACTTGAGAGAGATTGGAGGTGAAGAGTGCAGACAAAAGTGATCATAATTAGTTGAATATTAGAAATAGGTGTTCAAAGTGATATATTAATGTATTTAAGTGGCTTCTTGGTTGATTATGGGGTTGGTTCCTCCTTACAGGGTAAATATTGCTAAAGGTCTAGTTGTTGTAGTTGCTCAACTAGATAGGAACAGTTGTTCCTTGTGGGATTGGTGTCTCACTAATCTAAGGGATGGGTGTTCCTTGATCAATTAGTAATAGTATAAATGTTAGATCTTATTATTATAGGATTGTATTCCATCTTATAGGGTTTAATGGTTTTTATCCCCCAAGAGGGTTTCCCACATATATGATGTGTTCATGTGATGTATGCTCTTATGTATGCTTTGGATGTATGTGCTTTCATGTTTATGATGTTTGATCAAGTTGATGTATGTTGAATGTATAAAGAGTTGAGAATTGAATTGGATTATCTTGCATCACTGATTCACCCCCCTCTTAGTGATTGTACCTCTAATAATTAGTATAAAAGAAGGACCTTCTATGCAAGTTTAACCACTTGAAGGTGATCCAAGGTATAATATGGGTGAAAAGATCATCATGTTTGATAATTTAGTTTTCAATGATAGTGAAGAATAAGAATTTGATATATAATTTGAGGTCGTGGATGCACTTGGTGAATTAAAGGAGTAAAAGAAGAGAAATTATCAAATGAGGAATATGATCAAAGGTCTTGAAGCACAAGTTAGTTCTCTTAAGGGAAGTTTGTTAGGAAAGTACAAGAGAGAAGTAAATTTATGGGCCATTGTTTTGTTTATCATCTTTTTGGTCATAGGGCAAAGGACTATGTAAGAAGAAGTAATCAATCAAAGGTAGATCACTACCATATTCAAATAAAAGGTATGGAAGACATTGTTTACTATAGTTTTCAAAGAGTTAGTCACATTGTTAGGTTTTGAAAACAAAGACATATCAAAATAAGTTGAATTAGACTCCTAGAGTACAAGAAAAGATAAAATATAGACAAATTAATGAAATAAAATATTCATCCTAGAGTCATTTTTATGCATGTAATCAGTTTGGCCACATTGATAGAGAATGTAAGAGGAGAAGAAATTAGTCAAATAAAGATCACAATCATCATCAAGCAAAAGGTATGAATAATCTTGTTTGTTTCATATGCCATAAAGTTGGTCACATTTCTAAGTATTGCAAGAGTCAGGTTGAATGAGTTCCCAAAACAAAATAAAGTAGATGGAGCTCCTCAGTATGCAAGGAAGACGTTCACAAATGGTTGTGAAAACCTAATCCTATTAAGAGAGATCAGACTTGAGACCAAAGATGGTTTTTTTCCATGATAGACATGAAGAACATTCTAGAATTTCTATTGTCTACATTTACCGACAAGACTAAAGCAAAGAATGAAGTCAATTATCCATTTAAAGTAAATCTGGTGAGGAGACAGGACTACAATTTAAATGAGAGTATGGAGATATGGGAGTCTCTTGAGTTTTGGGACTTTTAGTCTGACAATGTTAAAGAGGTGTCTCTCTCTAAGCTTTAAGGAGACATTTTACAGAAAGAGGAAGCATAGTGGATACTAGCTAGATTTAGTTGATGTTGTAGGAAAAGAAAGATCTTTTGAAAATATGCTTGGATAAAGGGGAGCAATGAGTTTTATATAACTTATCCAAAGTGTTATGATGGAATGATTTGAGAGATATATTTAGGGACAATGATCCTAAAGTCAAGATTTTGGGTCATATAATTGAAGGATGGTCTAGTTGGTCAAAGTGGTGAAGAATGAAGCTATGTGTGTAAGATCTGTCGGTAGGAAATGAAGATCTCTATGTGTCTAATCAAGGAAGATGTCATGATCTAGGTGAAGCATGGAGTTAGGGGGAGCTAACTTAGATAGTTTAAAAGGCTTGAAGAAGTGTGCATGATATGAGGGGGAGCATATGTGAATATGCTTCATCCATGATATAAGTGTGAAGATGTTTGATATAGTTGTGAATTTAAGAAGATTGACATAATGACTTAGATCAAACCTAGTCATGTATTTTGACAAAGTATTGAATCTTCATGCATAAGAAAAGAGAGCTTGTGAGTTATGTAGGTAGAAAGTTTCAAGGATCTAGAAAATCTCAAGTTCATATTAGTGTATATAAAAGAATAAATGTCATGAGATGGAGCTTGATGTTAGGGGGATATTTCAGAGTTCTATGAGTAGTTTATCAAGTCCAAAGATTAGATAAATCCAAGTTCAAATTGGTACATGTCAAAGGGGGAGAAATTGATTCATATGCCTAAAAATAAGTATCTTGAGCATATTAAATAGTAATTGAATACATACATTTTGTTGAGGAATGATTTTTGGCATGTTGAGGAAGAGACCTTTTGTCATTAATGTCAAAGGGGGATAAAGATCAAAATGAATAAGTTAAAATGAGTATGAATTCACTCTAAGGGTGTTTTTGCCATCAATGACAAAGGGGGAGATTATTGAACATAGTAATTAATGTTTGGTTATCATTGATGTCAAAGAGATCATGTTTTACTAAGTCATTAATGACAAAGTGATAATATTGATGGTTTGGAGAGATATGGCACATTTACACATTTGTAAGGATAAATAAGTTGTGAGGCATCCATAAATATCTTGATAAAGTTATCGTGTGTCACTTGATCATTTGGAATGAGAAACATGCATCTTATAGTTTAAGAGAAGATAGACCGTCACTGCACATCATGCAAATATAAATGAATCATCAAGTTTGTGTATTTATTTTAGGTACTCAAAAGGTCAACTAAGGTTAAAGGATTTCATGGAGATGTTTTCTATAGTGATAAGAAGGTACCCTAAAAATTTGGACTATTGAAGTGTTTTCTATCTCAAGTTATAAACCTTCAAATTTGATCTTATAGACTATGATAGGATAGAGACCATTAAGTTTAACCACATTGAATTCTGAGGTCACTAGTTAGTAGATCTAATGGTGAGTATTCATCATCCATATCTTGATCCAATGTTATACATGAAGTCAAAATGTCAAAGACACCTATGATTAAATGCAATAGTGATAATTTTTTCTATCTTGTTGATCTGATACAATGTCAATGGTTCATGGTCATTTATACTGATAAAGATCAATGGTGCAGGTCAAGTCAAAGAGTCAAATGTGCAAAAGGAAAGTAGAGCTACCAAGTGGTACAATCATAGGAGATATGATCTAAGATCAATGGTGAGAATTGTAAGATAAATATTAATCTACTCAAAGGATATTGATGGTGTGTATTTTTCCACAATTTTTAGGAAAGACAAGATGAGACTAAAGTTCCTAATGTTTAGTGTTTGATCAGTGACCGTTGGAATTTAATTATTCAAATTTATGAAGGAAAACTAGTGCTTAGTTTTTGAGATATAACTTTTGATCCAAGATGAATTTATTGATGTAGTAAGAATAAAAGTTGTAAATAAATCCAATTTTCATTTGGAAAAGTTGATTAGAGGTTTTGAATGTTTCTATAGTCAAAGATATTGAGCTCTAAAGTTGATTGTGTCTTTGATCATGTTTTGCAAGTGACCTGAGAGGGATAATTGAGTTGTTATTAATAGTATTTTGATTATTTAAGATGATATAACTATTAGAGAGTGTTTTATACTTAATAAGGACCACCTATATGGATTTTGGAGGTTTGAGCAATCCATATTTAGTGTGAAAAATTGCTTAAAAGTTGATTGTGTTTGTTAAATGCATTGGTAGTTTGGCTAACCATATTACAAAGGTAAGTTGAAAGAGTTATAAGTATATTTGAAGAAGAAATGGACATGAAGATGTTGAATATGTCATATATGATCTATTCATGCATTTTATTAATTGTATTATTTGAGAAAAAAATTGTATGCTTTAGTTTTATGTGATAGACTTTCATGTGTTTCTAGGCCTATGGGCGAATAGTTTAGAATAGCTTGGTTCAAGGTATGAGGTTGAGTTCTAGGTGACATGGACCCATGAGGGAATGAGAAAGGAGATGTTATAAATATATTTTATGTGTTATAAGAATTATTAAATTATGAAGGTGGTCCAAGTAGTCTCACATGTAAATGCCTAACTATTTTAGGTCTCACCAAGACCTAATGGTGGTTTAGGGGCTAAAAAGGTAATGACCAACCTATAAAGAGTGTGGTTATCACATGTAACATGTATATGGACATATGTTAAGTGTGGTTTAAATATGTAAAGAATCTTGTCCAACTAATATGGGTTAAATAAAGAGAGTGGTATATATATAAGACATAATTAGACTAATTATGCTAGTTGTGTATGTGTGGATTAAAGCGAAGGAGAGAAAATTTGAAAGAGAAGGTACAGGTCAGAGAGGACCATCAGATAGTTAAGCTTATAAATCATGCATATTTGATCAAGTTAATGTAGGAGGACACATAGGTCATTAGACCTAATAAGCCTAAAAGAGGTAGTTTGAGAAAATTATCCCTAGAGGTAGCTTGCGAGAGATTGGAGGTGAAGACTATAGATAAAGGTGATCATCATCAATTGAAGAGTAGTAAAAAGTGTTCAAGGTGATATACTCAAGTATCTAAGTGGGTGATTAGTTGCCTAGGGGGTTCATTTCTCCTTGTAAGGTAAATCTTGTTAAAGTTATATTTATTTTGGGTGTTCAATTAGACAGGGGAAGTTACTCCTTGTGGGCCTAGTGTATCACTAAACTAAGGGATGGGTATTCCTTGATAAATTGGTGCTAGTCTAAATGTTGGATCTTATTATTATAAGATTGTAGTCCATATTGTAGGGTTTAGTAGGTTTCATCCCCTAAGAGGTTTTCACACATATATGATGTGTTCATGTGATTTCTACTCTTATGTATGATTTAGATGTATGTGCTTTCATGTTTATATTACTTGATCAAGTTGATGTATGTTGAATGTTTAAAGATTTTGGAATCAAATTGGATTATCTTGAATCACTGATTAACTCCCCCCCCCCATATAAATGATTATACCTATAATAAAAATGGATTATTCTCATCATCAAGTGGTTTTTAACTGAAATAGGTTTTTAATTGAAGAATTTAATAACCACTATGTTAAAATGACTAAAAGAAACCCAACTTGAAGTGAACTATAACAATGAGTGAGACTATGGTCTCTAGGAATGAGAAGAGTTAATATATGTATAGAATGATATTAATTACCTTAATAAGGGTCAAATAAGGTGAATTCAAGGTTTAATACATAAACTATCACCTACATGAATCTTATTATGCCCCAAACAACACTTACAGTCAGTCTACAAACCCACAGTGTGTTGATGGTGGAAGATAAGAAGCATGGCCTATAGGTATAGTGACTCTATTTGGTTTGAAATGACCTAATGAACTTGAGATTATTTTAGGACATGAAACAAAATTATTAATCATAATATACACCTATAATAATCCCATTTTCCTAAGGTGAGTGTTTATAGTCTACTCAATCATATACTAGCTCATGTTAGTGAAAGGCCTAGGCCAACATATTGAGATATAGGATGAATATACATGTATAATTAAGTCTCAAAGTGATATATATCATTATAATGTGATTATAAATTATATTAAATAAATATGTTTAACTAAAACCTCAACCTACAATCAATCCCAACTCTGCACACAAATCTTACACACAGCAACAAACTCTATAAGCTACTCTTGAGGGACTTGAAAGTTTGAGAATTCTATAAGAGTGATCTAACCATGATATTTTATATGTATTATATTAATGAAATAATTAATCCATACATAATATCATTTTTTCCAAGTGAATAGGGGGTATGCCCTCTATTTTGTCTTAGATAGAGGACACTCTTTGTCAAGATAAAATTACAAGCAGAGCACATGAATGAAGAAGGATATGAAATGAGAAGTATTAAAACATTTTGGAATAGTGTATAAGTTTTATTTAGAAATTAAAACATTTTAATAATCACCTACATTTGTCATTAATATGTAGAAGTGTTCATAGGCATAGAAACATAGTCAGACCTATTAGGCCTAAAATTAGGTTGAAGCCCTAATGATGCTTAATTTCACTTATAAGACCATATAAACCCTCAAATATAATTTATAGAACTAAATGGGAGGTATAAGGTTGATTAGGACCATTAGTTTGTATAGGAATAACACATAGTGGTCAACTTGACCTAAAACCATCTTAGTGGTACCTAGAATGCAAGAGAAAGATCAAGAGGCCATTTTCAAATGCTCATACTACCTATACAAACACATTGATTGGTACCTAAAGGAGATAGTGGTAGTTGGGAAGGGTCATAAAATAAAAATTTGTGGAATTATTTCTAAGTTTGTATGTATAACCTTTATGAACTATCACTAAGAATCAAAACCTCCAAAAACCCTTATAAAACCCTATCAAGAACTTGATAGAGAAGGAATAGATGGAAATGCATCTATAAGGCATAATATGGCCTTGATTTTTTTTTTTAATTGTCAAATACTTACTCAGGATCCTAGTCATCCATTTGGTCTATACTATCTCTTGTATAAAGAGATATAATTGAGGGTTTTCTACAAGTTTTGATCTATTTTATAGGTGTAGAGGAGAATTATTGAATGACAATCAATGTTGGAGGTATGTAGAGAACTATTACCACTTCCCATATTAATTTTTAAATAGATAATCATATAAATACCTCTAATACACATTTCGCTACAAGCAGTCTTAGACATATAGAGAAAATAAGAAGTGACTACCTAGTGAGAGGATGAAAGGTCTATTTTTGGATATTTTCAAGGTGGATTAAAAGACAAAGGATATTTTAAAATGTGTCATAACACCTCTTACATGGATATTATTTATTATTTTAAATTCACCTTGATAAAAAAATGTGAAGATAATCCTAAAAGGGATAGTAGGTGACTGTAAATAGTGAACCCAAGTGCTAAGAGGAAGGTTATCAGTTAGGGAGGTATTTGATGACTATCACATCTTGTTTCCAACCTCCCTAATATATTTCATAGGTTTAAAGGATTCTTATTTTATTTTAGATAAATTCAAGTGATTCTTCATCATGAGATAAGTTTCAAAAAGGCCAATTGAAGTCTCTACGCCAACTTTAGGAGAATAATGTAATTATACTAGACACTTATCCATGACAACTTTCAGACCTCTTTTTTACTTCATTATCATGTAATGTAATTGGTTCTCATATCTTGACACTTTTCCTTATGTACTTTTCACTTCCCTTCTTCTCTCTCCTCTCATATGCTTTATAAATGCAAGCCATTTTAGCTTTTATAAAAGAATCCACACCTAATATGGCAAAGCCCTTCTAGTTTCAATACTATATTTTAATTTGAAATAAATATTTCCAATATAATTTTTATTTCATCAACTTTATATCTAGGTGTTTGAATTGGTGCATGGTGAAGTGTCTAGTGATAAGTACCTATCTTTGCCTTCTCTTACTCTTCCATGTTTGATGCAAGTAGTTCTCCCTCTAACAGGTCACATGAAGAGTAGATAGTGTATTTATCTATGTTCAAGTGTAAGGAGTAGAATTAGTGTCTACAATCTGACCTTTTGTTCACTTACCTTGAGTAGTGCAATGCATATCACTTCCATTTTGGAAATACTTACGTTAGATTAATTTAGAATGTTAAAACTAGTGTTGTGAAGTCCGGTTTCATAGTGAAATTGTATGGTAGTCTAGTGGAGATTATTCTTGTATATCACCTATTTAGAATAGTTTATTTTAGTGTTCCTTCTACCCCTTTTCATCTAATCAAGCAAGTAGTGTAGGTGATAATCTATAAAATATCCAACTAGGGAGCTTGCCCTTAAACCTAGAGGTTTACATCTAATATAGGCAACCCACATGCCTAGAGGTAATATAATGTTTTACTCTATCTAGAGTAGGATTTAAAAACCATATCTAGGGTGCAAGATTGAGTGATAATAGTTATGGCATGATCTATGGTAGTAAGGTCTAAAAGAGTGTTAGGATTGTTGGTGTGTTCTTCCTCTTATCAGGTTTTGGAAGCATTCAAGCAAACACCAATGGTGACTCCAAATGAAATCATTTAGTTGTAAGCATCCTAGGTATCTATTGTTAAATATTTTGATCAATTATTATGTTTCATATAACTAATGAAGTTTATATGGATGTTTATGTTGAGAATACCTATGATGCACCTCCATATCAAGCTTGTTATGAGCTATGCTATATCCCTCAACAACCCTATCAAAGTTGTTATCAGTCCTATGAGCCATGTCAACACTATGACCATACATTTCCTTCTCCATATGAACATGATGTTATTAAATAACCCTATGAAGAAGTATATGAAGGATATTGTTAATAATATTACCAAGAAGTGTCTCTATATCAATCTCAAATTGATTCCCATTAGCCTTGTCATGAGGAATTAGATGGTACCATTAATTAGAAAGTAGGATATTGGAAATCAAGATTTGAGTTCTTAGAATCTCAAGTTAGTAAACTAACTCAACACATTTAAGCTTGCCAAAACCCCTATTGTCCACCTCCTCCTTTAATTCCACCTCAAGTTAAGTCTTTATTGGAACTCATGCTAAAAATGTTAAAATTAGAAAGAGTGACGAAGAAATGGGATGAGTAACTTGATGTGATCCCTATACATCTCCTAGAGAAGTTGAGAAAGTCAATTCAATTCCTTATAATTGAGTAGAACATGGTTGAGGAGGAATCTAACTATGTCATCAATGAATATTTGCATGAAATGAGATGTTATATAAAATGGTGGGTAGATAGGTTATAAATGTGGGAAAACCAAGAGCTTGAATATGAGCCTACATCTATTGAAGATCCTCAAGAAGGCTATGAGCAAATTAAAACTCTTGTTGAAGAAGGTGTCTTTCCTATTGACCAATCTAACTTGTTGTCTCCTCATGAGTTTATTTAATAATTTTCCATTCCCAAGCTCATTCATGAGGCCTCCATCACATATCATACTCCCTCTCTAACCCATGAGGCTATACATCATCCTCCCACCTTATCCCTTATTATAGGACAACATGTCTTATGGGAGATTATTGAAGAAGAGTAAGCTTATGCTATAGTTGATCAAGAAGATGACATGAACATCTATGATGAAGACATCACCATCAGTACTCCCCTTGGTAAATAAAAGTTAAATTTAATCTTCTTGAGTGAAGAGAAATATGTTGAAGGTCATATTGTAGTTGTCCATAAAGAGTGTAGTTAAGACATGAAAGAAGAGGTGCTTGAGAAATATTCTACATTTATTAAGTTGGTTAATGTTCATGATCATGATCAAGAATTAAATCTAAAAATAACATTAAAAAAGAATATGTTATTCACTCCATGATACAAGATGACATGCAGAAGGAGTTCATGACATATGTGATGAGTTTGAAGGCCTTACAATACTACACACCCTGTTGGTCTGTTAGAAGACACTCTTAAAATTGCCTTACCTCTTAGTGGTGTCCTCTAAAAATAAGATATTATGCCATTCCAACTTGTTGAATTTATAATTATATTTGAAGATGATAAAGTTCTAAAATACTCGAGAAGATGAAGTTGAATAATTTATGGTTCTTGAAGATAAAGAAGACAAAGATGATTAGCAATAACATGTTGAGCTTTTCCAAGAGCTTGAAGGTATTTGAAAATTTGAATGTCATGTGTACAAAGAGATTTAATAAGATGTCTTCATGCATGATAGTGATAAAGATTGGGTTGAGTATGATAAGCTCTTTGAGTGTCTTGATGAGATTGTAGCTAGTAAGAAGTATGAAGATGTTTTTGAAGATAATTTACTTCTTAAAGGATAACATGAAAACCTTTAAGGTGACAAGATAGAGGCTACCCCTATAAGCCAAGAATTTCTCATGATTGAGACAATCATAAACATTGATAAATTTCATGAGAAGGTTATTGAATTGCAAGAAATGTTCACCTTAATAGGTGACATATATGCAATTTCATCATTACATTTGAAGACATGTCAAGGAGATTAGAAAACATGAAAGAGATGAAGACTTAAATTCCAATGCTTAAAGGGAAACATGGTTCATGAATTCCTTTAATTCATGAAGCAAGAAATGTCTCAGTATTCCCCTTTGATCTAAGAGGAAGAGTTTTATCTAGGTTAGTTTGTGCATAGGTTAGTTTTTTTGAGTTGGTTTGTGTTTTCCCTAAGTATTCATGAGAACATAAGTGTGTTTATATTTGTATTGCTTTGTGTGTTTGTTACCTATTCTTTTTGGTGTGTTTTGGTGTCTGATCAAAGGATTTATAGTGTCAAATATGGTACATAGGTGACTCCATAGACCAATGGATAGGATAAGGCTACTGATCTTTGGCATAAGTGGCATGCCACCCCTAGTAAATCATCAAAATGTTAACTAATTTGACCCCAAGTCAAATTAGGTCAACCCTCTATGTATTTCAAATTTGTCATAGGGAATCCTAGGTTTAAAAGTGGTCCTTTAATCTTTAATGAGGTCAAATATGTGTTTTCATCCTTGTCACATTTGTATAGTTGGTCTTATGTCACATAAGGTCACTTTTGGGGTCATTAAATGGACTTGTATAGTTTCAATAGGAAGACAAGTGTTTCAAAAGCATATCCAACATCCCACATATCATAAATAGTTATATAAACTATTTTTAGATTGACATTCTATAAGTTAAACATTGAAAATAAGAAGATTAGTTAAAAAAGTGGGATTTTTAATTGTTGTATAGACTATACAATAGTTTTAGTAGTTGTGTCTACTTTAGTAATATCTCTTGAGATCCCCATAGCTCACTTTCATTCTTAGGTAAATTTGATAGGTCTAAAAATTATTAAAATTGATTCTCCTTTCCCATCATTCTCTTGGATAAGTTTAAATAGGTTAGTGGTTTTCCTTGAGTACAAATAAGAGGAGAATATTATGAGAAAGTGATTTTGGTGGGTGATAGTAGTCTCTATGCATTAAAACTTCATGGTCATAGTTCTAGGTTTGGTGATATGTGCCTCATAAACCATTACTAATAAGTTTGGTGCCTCTTTTCTTCATACACACCCCCCAACCCTTCAATTTTATTCTCTATTTAGATTGGTATGAGCAAACTAGGTGGTATACATGATATTGAGGAGTATGAGAATCCTTATTATAAGGTTATGAATCTAGTTTGCATGTGCGGTATGAACTAATAAGTAGGACTATCTTATTTTACTTAAATAAGACACCATTGAATATGTAGACCAATGTTTCACTTATTACAGAGGTATTTTCATGTAAATGGCTTCAAGAGAAATATGGAATGTTTAATTTCAACACATGAGAGCATGTCTAATCACAATTATTCATGAAGGCTTTGGTCTTAAGAGTGTCCCTAGGAAAAAAAGCCTAGGATGTTTTATGCAGTCAAGTAGTTTCATTATAGGCATATTCAAGTCTCATGTTCAAACCTGAAAGAAGAAATAAGATATGAAAGGAAATATAGTGGTGTCGAAGGTACTGATTCTAACTAAAACCTCAAACAAGTCTATGGACCCAATAAAAATTTATTAGGATAATGACAAGGTTTTAACTTTGCACATAGTCTCATATCTCATACAAACCTACAAGCAATTTCTAACATTGGTCTAAAGCCAATCCATATAGAATAAAGGAGTGTTGAGATGAAGGTGTTTGAAATTCATTGAGACCTTCAATCAAAATTGGGAACATAGAGAAGATCAAGGTAAAAATTGTGAGACCATTATATGGAGATAGACCTAGAACCATGCTCATAGGTAAAGAAAATTACAATTGATGTAACTTACCTTAGCTTATTTAAATGAATTTTTACTCATATACTATGTCATCCCATGGTGAAGTACCTTGAGGTCTAGATAGGATTGATAGTTTCCCTCTTGTATCCCAAGCATAGGGGTAATGTCTTAACATAATAAAGTGGTTGATTGATCAAGATAGAATTATATTAGAGTGGTTTCTAACTCAGATAGGTTTTGACATAAATCACTCAATAAAAACTATGTTGAAATGACTAAAAACAACCCAACTTGTAGTGACCTATAGTGGTGAGTGATACTATGGTCTCTAGGCATGAGAAGAGTTCATATAGGTATGTAATAGTCCTAATGACATAAAAAAGGGTCAAAGAAGGTGAATTATAGGGTTAATACATACACCATCACCTAAAATAATCTTATGATTTCTTGAACAACAATTACAATCAGTCTATAGACCCATAGTGTGTTGATGGTGGGATATAAGAAGCATGGCCTATAGGTATAGTGACTCTATTTGGTTTGAAATGACCTAATGACCTCAATATGATTTCAAGGCATGAAAGAAAATTATTAATCATAATATACACCTAAATAAATCCCATTTTACTAAGGTGAATGACTATAGTCTACTATAGTCACATACTAGCTCATGTTAGTAAAAGGCCTAGGCCAACATACTGAGATATAAGATGAATAGACATGTTTAATGTAGTCTCATAGTGATATATATCATCCTTATTTGATTCTCAGATATATGAAATAAAGAGGTTCAACTAAAACCTCAACCTACATTCAATCCCGACTCTACATACAAATCTTGCACACAGTCATCAACTCTATAAGCTAGCCTTGAGGGATTTTAAAGTTTGAGGATTATAAAGGAGTGATATAACCATTAAATTTTGTATAGATGGTCTTCATGACCTAATAAATCCATCCATAATCTTAGTTTGGATAGGTGAATAGGGGAAATTCCATCCATTTTATCTCAAAAGAGGACAATCCCAATCAAAATAAAATTATAGGAAAAGCACATGAATGAAGATGATGATGAAATGAGAAGTCTTGAAACATTGTGGAATGGTGTAGAAGGTTGATTTAGACATGAAAAAATGTTAGTAACCACCTATAGTCAGAATGAATGTGTATAAGTGGTCATAAGCATATAAACATAGTCAGGCCTATTAGGATCCAATCTAATTTATATCCTTCAAGCGAAGGTATAAGGTTGATTAGTACCATAAGTTAATAGAAGAACAACATAGAGTGGTCAACTTGACCTAAAACCATCTCAAGGTACCCAAAATGCAAGATAAAGCTTGAGAGACTATTTTCAAATGCTCATAACTATATGAACACATTTCATGGACCTTAAAGAGATATGGTAGTTGGGAAGGTTCATGAACTCCAAATTTGTGGAATTAATTCTAAGGTTGGATGTATAACCTTTATGAACTATCACTAGAAGAAAAACCTCCAAAACCCCTCCTAAAACCCTATCAAGAACTTGATGGAAAATAAATAGATGGAGATGAATATATAAGGGTTAATATGTAATTTAAAGTGTTTTGTACTTGTTGAATAATTTCTTAAGATCCTAAGCATCCATTTGGTCCATACTATCTCTTGTATGAATATACTTAATTCAATCTTTTCTATAATTTTAAATATGTTCTATAGGTGAAAAAGAGAATTATTAAATTAAAATTAATGTGGGAGGTCTATAGAGACCTATTAACACTCCCCATACTCATTTATAACCATATATAAGCATATAAATACCTTTTTACATAGTTCACTACAAGCAATCTTAGACATATAGAGAAAATGAGAAGTGGCTACCTAGTGAGAGGATGAAAGGTCTATTTTTGGATCTTTTTAAGGTATAAATCATGGAGTAAAAGAGAAAAGATATTTTAACAGGGTTCCTAACACCTCTTTCATGGATCTTCTTGATCAATTGATAGTCACCTTGATGACAACTATGAAGACAAGCCTAGAAAGGCTAGTAGGTGATTACAGACAGTGAACACAAGTGTCAAGAGGAAGGATATTAGTTAGGTAGATATTTTATGACTAAAATATATTGTTTCCAAACTCCCTAATATATTGAATAGGTGTCAAGGATTCTTAGTTTAGTTTTAATCAATTCAAGTGATGTTTCATCATGAGGTTATTTGTAAGAAGGCCAATTGAAGTCTCTATGCCAATTTATGGAGAATAATGTATTTCTGATGGACACTTGTCCATAATAATTTATAGACCTATTTTATAATTCATTCTCTTATAATGTAACTATTTCTCATGGATTTACATTTGTCCTTGTGACCTTTCCACTTCTTTTCTTTTCTCTCTTCTCATATGATCTATAAATACAAGCCATTTTATCTTTTGTAAAAGGATCCACACTTGGTATGGTGAAGTCTTGATGGGTTGAATAATGTATTTACCTTTGAAATAAATATTTCTAATGTATTTTTGATTTCATAAAATTCTTATCTAAGTGTGTGAAATGGTTCGTAGTGAAGTGTCTAGTGATAATTACCTATCATTGCCTTCTCTTACTCTTCCATGTTTGATGCAAGTAATTCTCCCTCTAACAGGTCACATGAAGTGTAGCTATTGTATTTTTTATATTCAAGTGTAAATATTAACATCAGTGTCTACAATATGACCTTTTTTTCACTCACCTTAATTATTATAATGCATATCACTTCCATGTTTGAAATACTTATGTTAGAGAAATTTAGGATGTTAAAGCTAGTGTTGTGAAGTCCTATTTCATAGTGTAATTATATATTAGTCTAGTGGAGATAATTATAGTGTATCACCTCCTTTGAATAGTTTACTTTCATGTTCCTTCTACCCCTTTTCATCTAAGCAAGAAAGTAGTGTAGGTGATAAGCTATAAAATATAAATTTAGTGAACTAGACCTTAAACGTAGAGGTTTAACTCTGCTATAGGAAACCCACAAGCCTAGAGGTACTCCAATGTTTTACTCAATCTAGATTAGGATTTAAAAATCATATCTAAGGTGAAATACTGAGTGATAAAACTACATTTTGAGTGAAAAAGGAATTTCCAAGAGCATCAAGTCTAAATAGTGGTTTCATAGCTCTTATATTAGGTGTTTCAACTCCACCTCCACATGTACCTATATTTACCTCCTAACTAACCTAACATTAATATAACCTCACTTTCTAGATCATCTACCCTTTTTGCCTCCACTAAATATGTTGATCTCACATGATTGACTAAGTCAATAATATATGCATAGGGTCCAACCTCAAAATTAGCTCTCTAGTAAACTAGAAAATACTTTGAGCACATCACATATAATTCATCATATTTATACCTTGATCATTGTAATCCATTATGTAGACATTTCCAAAACAATTTTTTATCATCAAATACTTATTATCTAATTTACAAATTACATATTCAACTTACCTAGTTCCTATACTAACCCATTAATTATAGGAGCTAAAAATATCATATCCATCTCCCATATATCCTATCATACCTATATTAGGATTGAATCATCCATTCTAACCTCTCAATTGATTCCTATTTCACTAGGTAGGAACATGCATGTAGGATGTGCTCCCACCCACTATACAACACAAGTATTTATCACCCCCATCATTTAAATAATGCTCTAATATGTGGCATAAATGTCATAATCATCAATCTCTATAATATCAACTAATTTTTGAGTTGGCCTCTCTCATGGTCATATGAGAAATATTAAATATTTTTATATACATATGGTGTTGGGGGTCTATTTTATCAAATTTGGGAAACTAGGAGATAATTGCCTAAATGTGATAATTTTTTGAGTAAAATAAAAGTGATACATATCTATAATAAATGACACAAACTAATTTTTAACTTGTTAAATTTATAAATATGATAAAAAGGGAAAGGTATCAATGAAATAAAACATAGTTGGAAAAGTATAATGCATGACTATGGCTAAGATTGAAACTGACTACATGGCTATGTTGACTGAAGTTGAATCTAAAATAGAGTTTTGTTGGATCTATGAAAAAATACAGTATATCTAGATAGGGGCACGATGTATTGGTGTCCTTTGAGAGTGTCGATTTCATATAGGTTTTATATCTTTGAAATTGTTGTGATAGGTTCACTTTCACCTATGTGTATTTTTTTAATTATATATGAGCCTTCGATTAATCATGAAAACCATTGTATATATTTTGCTTCACTTTAGCCTATCTCAATGGACCAATTGGGTAAATGCATTCATGGGGTAAAAATGGGTTGTTAGTTGAATTTATAATTTACCTCAATAGCCTCTATGTTGAGCATTTCCTACATACCAATCCTTTAAAGAGGGATCAAACTATATGTAGTTCTCCCATGCTATAGTGATGCGTGTGATAAGACTAGTGAAAAATTCTAAATGTTTGTGTAATCTTGATTTGATTAAGTGCTTCAACAATGTCTTGTGAATTTATAGGTGTATGTAGACTTAGTTTAGGGATACTTGAGTTGTGTAGACTCTAAATTAGGGGAAATAGGTGTTTTTATCTCAATGTGTAGTTAGATATTTTAGTTTTTTTCCATGTGTGATCCTCTTATATGAAAAATAGTTTGAAATGTAGATTTATGGTGATTCTTTTGAAATTCCTTCAAATGGGGATCTCTAAATTTGTATGACAACCCACTACATGAATATAATTTTAATCAACTAGTCATTATTTGGAAAAAAGATGTTGTTGATGAAACTAAAGACTATTAGAGAGAAAAATTTTCCAAATAGGGTGGCCTTGTTGAGAGAACAAGAAATACAAAACTGAATGTGGGGATCTATCCAAAAGTAAATATAGGTTGCCTAAAATTTTATATGTATATATTTTGAGATCATTAGTTGCTTGTGGGAATGGATAATCTATAATAGGAGTGAAGGAAGGGTATTTTAGGACCATGGAATGAGGTATAAGCTAATTGCATGAAAGGAGGGGTCACAAGTAAATTATTTTAGCAATAAATGTTAATTTATGTGTCTAAATTTTACCCCCTTTATTCTAGTAATGCACAAAAGATAAAGTATTATAGTAAAAGGAAAAGTGTGTACATTAACTTAACTCTAAATAATAGTTTAAATGTATGCCACAAAATATAAATATGTTTCATGAAAACCTACAATGAAACATGTATAAATCAGTCCTTACTTAAGATAAAAATCAAGTAAAGACATGAAAACTTATAAATCTAATAACAATAAATTAATATACCTAATTGTTTATTCAAACCATTATGTCTTTTTGGTGTAAAAATTGGTGACTGTAGATGGTAGGACCCTTGGAGATTTCATATTCATTAGAGAGATTGGATTGGACTGTGCATGACCTAGTCCTTATTTATAATAAGAGTGTGCTTAAAAACTTAAGGTGTGTTTAACTCCATAATTTCATACCTAAAGTAGTATCTTATCTTTTAATCCTTGTATGAATTCCATTAAATCATTTTAGGGTAAACATTGGTGAAAAACTATTGAATCAACTATTGTAGACAAAATAAGATTCATTTTTAGTGAAAAACAAGTAAAGTAAAACAATATAGGTCTAGGGTATACAATTTGGAGAATGATATGCATTTTAATTATATCTATGGAATTGGTGCAAAACTAATTAAGTAGGTAGTCATATGTCATGCATATATCCCAAATTTAATATCTAATGTATATGGATTTTGAAACTGAGTAATATCATGTGACTTATTAGGAAAAACATTTGTGTAAACTATGGAACACATCATACATGATGCCCCAATTCTAAAAAATAATGAGACAAACTTGAGTATTTTTTTGATTCCTCCATTCTAAATTGATTGAGATTGTAAGGATTTGTTAAAATTACCATTTTCTACCTACTAGGGAAATAGTGCACTAATTTGAACATGGTTGGCATCTACCCTTGTCCAAATGAAGCATTGTCTAAAATTTATTTTTAAGTGATTTATGAGTATGGAATGTGATCCACTATGTAAACCTTATAAAATTATGTCTATGTATTAGGTTATTACAACATATTTTCTAAGCTAACCCACTATGTATGCCCCTTATTTTGAGGTGAGTTTTGTAGTTGATGCAATAAATTAACTCAAAATAAAAAATTGTGTGAGATATTTTATGATAAAATATGTAAATTTGAGTAGTATTTATAACATGAAGGAACATGGCATCATCATATATAAACTAATAAAAATATTAATGTGAGATTCATGTGGAAAAAATCATACATAGTGACATTGTCAAGATAAACGTTAGTAATTTAGCATGTAGATAAGTGATTAGAATTGAGTATTGAAATTTAAATGGAACTAATTGGGGATTGATGAATTATATCCATCATGACATCAAAAGGCTGGTAAAATACATAATATTTGTGATGGCATCAAAGACTAAACAAATAGAACATACAAGTGTCATGTCCATGATGCGCATACACAAAGTACACAAAGTATGTAATATAAGGCCAAGGGATCACATATAAGGAACATGTTCAAATGTCATTCACACACATAAAACATAAAATGAAGGATTTCATCCACACATAAGGACATGTTCAAATTTACACAATCTAATAATGGAAAACACACAAGTGTAGATGTTATATATATATATATATATATATATATATATATTATGTGATAAAATAGATTTTTAGACTTGTAAAATATCAATCATGTCTTAATTATTTAGTTCAGGACCATTCCACTAATTCAAGTCTTATGTTCCCTATCTCAATATGCTTAATTATTTATCTTATAGTCTAACCCTAATATTTTGATTACTTGGATCACATGTAGCCCATATTATGATTAAAAATTAATATATATCCTTCAATAGTAGTTACAAATTTATAACATTTTACTATTCTCTCAAAAACTATCATCTAGAATAGGACACTAGCATCAATGCTAGTGTCCTAGGTCTAACGCTAGTGTCTATACCTTATAAACAGTAGTTTGAAAAAAAATGTGTATGGGTCAACCTATATATAATAATTAACCCTTTCATGAGATAATTTCAAAAGGTGTGATATAAATGTAAAACAAATCTCACTCATTTTGACATCTAAAAACTACCAAAAAAGCACCTATCAAGCTCATTAAATCATTTATGTTGCCCTATTCTTCCTTATTTCCATATAAATTATAGGAATAGTATTAATGAAGTTTTAAATCATTTAAATAGTATATTTTTAGAAATATTTTTCAATTTCCAATCTAAATCACAATATACACTCATATATAGCAAATTACATAATTATTAACACACAAACCCACATAAGGGGGAGTACTACATTAGTCTGAGGCCATATTTAGAGTATATGGATATGTAATTATCACTCATTTACAAAGGGTATTTTAGGTTAGTTCAAATTCACTTGAGCCTACCAACCCATGTTTTACAAGATGACATGCCCTAGTTAGAGGATCTAGGGTTTTGAACTACATATTGATATCCAAAACCTATGCATGTGATCTAGTCATAAAATATACAAGATGATATGGAACCTTACCATGTGCAATTGAAATTTATATACCTATAATTCACTATATATATAATTATTATTTTTAGTATAAAAGTGTCAACATAATGTCCCTATTTCAATGGTAGTGTCTAGGCTAATAGACACTTGATTTACAGAACCTAATGAATCATAATTAAGCATTATTTTAACTATTTTTACTTGTATTTATCATACCTACTTTCACATAATTTAATAATCTAATTATTGTTCCTTTTTCATGATTGAACAATCAAATTACTTTTTAGCATTGTACTTTATATATTTAGCATATTTTCATAATTCAACACTATAATTGAATATTGTGAATCTAATTTATTTAATTTCCATGATTTGAGAATATTATTCTCTTTAATTTATTAAGTTATTATATTTACCCTTATTTTAAAAAAAATTCAAACATTTGGTGATCCCAACCTCTTAGTCTTCTTATGTAAGCTCTAGCTTTCCCTAGGGTTTTTAGCTTTCTATAGTTTTTTATTACAATACTTATTCATATTATAATTTTATTAACTTGTATGAAACCTAGGTATAGTGGTGTAATAATTGTAAATTCATATTATACCACCTAAAATCTCTCAAGATAATACCCTATCAAATTCTACCAATAATAAAAATGAAAAAATTATGGAAAAAATCTCATAGAGGATGAATCTGATCATGAGGACAATGCGACACATGATAATAATGAACATGAAAAATTACATCAAGATAAATTTAAATATATTGAATTGTTTCAAGAGTGCATACATGAAAATCTCAAATATCTCCAAAATATCCTCAATACTATATTAAAAACTAAAAAATCCAAATCCATTAATGAACTACCATTGCTCTTTATTGATACAAATATTAGGGCCAATGGATATTTATATCACACATCACTCACAATATCCCTTCCTTTGAGCACACCATTGATTTATACATCTATTATGGGAGAAAGATATGTCTTCAAGCCATTTTTTCTTGAATTCCAAACAAATATTGCTACATCCTCCATGGAAATAATCACTACCTAAACTTAATTACTAGTTTCAATGCCTACATCAACACAAGTGGTGTTTTAATCCATGTTTGTGACTTTCCAAATATCAAATATTAATCCTAATGGGTATAATATGAAAACCCTTCTCCAATTTATACAAGATTTAGAACCTAAGGTTATAAATATTTATAAAATTGCTTCAAAGTCTACTCATGCTCTTGATTCACACGATGTAGTGCATAAGCATCTAACACACGAGATATATTTTCCTCCTTTTCTAATTGGGTTTTTAGCACCCAAGTTCACACTTTATGATGGGAAGGGTGATTTTTGATAACATCTCTAATATGTCTATGTATCATGTATTGATTATATTTCCAATGATTAAATTTTGACCAAATTATTTCCAAGAATTTTTAGGCACTATGCTTTAATATGGTTCTATGATTTACCAATACAATATATAAAATCATTCAAGCCTCTAATAGATTAGTTTCTATCACATTTTAATATCAAAATTTCTGAAATTTTTTCATAAAAACACATTACAAATATTAAGCGAGAAATCAATGATCCTATTAATGAATGTGTTTAATATAAGACAATGTTGGCCAAAATGACAAATCCAATGGAAGATAAAGAGCTTCAATATATATTCAATCAAATATTTCTTAACCTATTACATGAATCTAATGTCTTTAATAAGTTTAAGTCTTTTGATGACATATTACATATTATTTAAGATTTATAAATGAAACACATTGCACTAAACAAGCCTAAGTATGTATCCAATACATTGACTACATCTAATATCGAGTTTCATATTAAGCCAAGTTATAAGGTAAAACATTTAGAAGATAAAAATGAATTACAAAAAATGGTGAATATTGTGTCACAAAAACCTAATTATCTCACAATTAACCTAAGAGATAATTAACATGATTACTAAAGTCTCCAACTTTGATCTTTAAGAATCTAGTGGGGTGACATGTCACATTTCTCCATCCTCCCTTTGATGTTGATATGAGTCAACCTATACCAAAAGGATATGGTGAAAATGCTTATTGTAACTATAACCAATTTGTTAGGCATTCCATAAGTAAATATTTCAAATTAAATAACAAGATACAATATCTTGTTGATAGTGATCAACTTACATTTTATGATTCTCTAAAGCATTCAGGTTCACAACATAGTGAGCACCAAAACTAGAAGATATTTAAGAATATATTATAGGATAATTATAAGGAAGCACAAAAAGTTAAAATGGAATATAATGCACATCCTAATCCACCACATTATGGGCACCCATTATATGTGATTATTGGCATAATTACACCTAAAATTCTTCATATGGTCAAAAGGCCTTTGATTACAATTGATGACAATGGAATTATGGATGATAACTCAGATATGTATTCCTTATTTATCATATAATATATTTATCATCAACCTATACTAAGTGTTATGGTTAATAATGGTTATATTGATAATGTATGCACTATGACATTACTCACACATTATGGATATACACATGATGATTTATACCCTTCAACCAAGATAGTCAAGGCATTTTATGGAAAATCACAAGAGGGTTTTGGTGAGATTGATTTACCTTTATAGGTTGGTCTAGCACATGTGACCAAAAAAATTTAAATTATAAAACATATTATATTATTTGATATGTTATTGGGATGATCTTGGATTAATAATCTCCTTGTAGTTCCCTCCATAGTGCATCAATGTCTCAAGTATATTCATGCTAGAAGGATAATCATAGTTTTAGGAATTCGATATGAGTATCCACTATAACAAGAGAAGTTTATTTCAAGATAGTTAATCATAAAAACCATTAAGGTTAATCATGAGTGAAATGGTAATCAAAAGGAAATCCACTTTCCTAGGTGATAGATACTTGAGAGGCCTATTAGAGATACATAGTAAACTCCACAAAGTCCCCATCTACACTCACACAATCCAGCTAGTTGTTGAAATCATATCAACATGTTTCAAAGAGGATACAAAGACCCAAAAATTATTTAAAAATAAATAGATAACTAAATAATGGATTCCACAAACCAATTTATTTTCTACTACCACTTTATGACCATAGAGTCCTATGAGGTATACATAGAGTATTATATATTCTATAACTCTAAATTTGGCACATATGTATTGCCTTTGGTATCATGACCATTTTATTATACCATATCATTAATATAGATTGTATAAACATAATATTTTAAAAATTTATCAATTACCAATGATTTATATCTTGTAGTAACCTATTGAGTCTTAATATCTCTACGTGCATGCCTTAAGGGGTGCACTAGGAAAGGGGTTGGTAGACCATTGGTACTTCATAGGATTGTTTTCCCCTTAATACTACTTATTATCAATCCAATCATCTCCTAAAAACATTCCCCTAATCTTTTCCTCCTCTTTTTCACCATCCTCTAGTCATTTTCTGCCATCATTAACCCTTATATAGCCTAAAATCCTTTTTGAGAGTTTATGTTACACTATCATCCCCATTAACCTTTTACTCTATTGATAAAACTTATTTATGGTTTAGGTTGGCCACTAGATAACCTAGACTAAGACATAATTTGTTTTTGTAAATAATTATACAAGGTCGATAGGGTTGATCTTGTTAGCCTAAATTGTTGGAAAGGACTAGGGTTAGATTCAACTATATAAACACAATCATTTCACAATTCCTAGAGAGATAACAAGATTTAATTATTTATTTGAACTTATTTACAATCTACTCTTATGCCATTATACTTGAGGAATCTTATATTAGGGTTTATACTTGGATAATAATCTTGTTTTATGGAAAAGTCTTGGATGTTTTATCCTTTCTTAGTGATTCTTACAAACCATAACAACCTCTTGTGAAGAACCTTTGGCCAAGGGAGAGATTGAGTCTCAATGGGTTCATCTTCAAGGTAAGTATATTTAAATTTTATCCTCTCTTTAGTAGATATAGGTAGCATAATTAAAGTTGTTTAATATATTTATCTCTCCATACATTAGGGTTTTAACCATAAATAGCTTGAATAGGATTCTCTTTTGCATGTTTACTATTGTCTTCTAGACTTGCACCCTTGTGAAGGTAGTTTTATGTCTTTAAATTTTTAAGTAAATGGAGACAATCCTAGGCTATGGGTGGAATAATAGGTGGATTGAATCTCTAGATTCTAAGGGCCAGCTCTTATTGATGTATCAATTAGGATCCCTATTCTATACTACCATCTTACAAAAAAAAGGGGAAAAGGGTAAATCAAAAATAAAACCTATCTAACTAGGGTGATACACTAAAATATGACCCCCACTTATATTTTATGCACTACAAGGATGAAAAATAACATAAAACTAATTACATTTCTCAAATGACAACCTCTAAGGCCATATTCAAGGTTATATTACATTTCATATAGAGGTGCAGGCTTGATGCCTGATCTAAGGCACTTTTTCAATAGGCCTCTCAAAGGCATTAAAGAAATATTACACTTTCCATAAAAAAAATATTATTCAAGCACACTATTCAACCTATAAGGATGAGCTTAACACCTAAAACTAGGTAAAAGGAAAGGACAAAATGGAAGGAAGTCTATGTTATCATTTCATTCACTAAAAAACCATTTAAATACACTAAAGAAAATCTTTGATGAGGTATGAATTTTATTTTATTCATCAAAATTTGTAATTAAAAATGTTTTTTGAGCATTACCTTGCCACAAATCAGGATAAAGATCCATTCAAATTCTAAAAATTGGCTTACATAAAGAGACAAGAGCCCCTAAAACTAGGAAATAAAGCCTTCACTTTTTCTTCTTCAAAACCCAATTTAGTATTTATATTATTTATTTTTATTAATAATATGTAATATGGTGTTAATTTCATTTCCATGGAGTTTGGAAAGTTTTAACAAGTCTTACTCTGTTTGTGGTGTTTGACCAACATAAATGGCTAAATATTTACTCCAAAGCTCTAGATTCTTGGAGAAGAAGTCATCCCTCCTAAACTCATGAATTATATTTTTATAAATTCATAGGACTCTTAGAAGCTTTCTCAAAGGCAAATTTGACTTTGTCTTGAAGCTAGGTGTTAGAAGGAAGAAGGAAGCTTTCCTTGGAGTCTAACGACCTTTTAAAACTTTTTAAACCTTATACAACATAAATTTAATTGTTATAAAGTTTAATTTAGAATACCATATCATTTAATAACTTTCTAATACATTATGAGAGGATTTATGCACTCATTTAGTCTCCTAGCTCCTTGAAATGCTTTTTTTACACTAGGCATAGAAAGAGAAAGTGGATGTTTCTTCAAGATTGATTAAATAATGAATGTATACACCATGAAAGTATTATAAATATCACATAATACCTAGGTGAAATTAATTAAATGTATCAAAAACTTAGCAAGACCTAGAGCAACACTAAAACCATGCTTTTTCTTTGAACTCCTTGTAGCCTTTTTTATGCAAATATCCTTGTCTGGGAGAATATGGAAGTTATGATGATAAAATAATAATTTTAAAAGGTTCCATTTACCCTCTTACATCCCTTGACAAATTTTGTTCTAAAAACTCCAAGTGTAGACATATTTCCTACCCCATTCCTTCATTAGAATTAGGCCTAATTAGTCCTTTTATCCCTAGAAAGATAAATCTTGTTGCTGGGAGATCACACATGTGTAAATCCTCAAAAAAACGTTTTAATCACTTTTATCATTATTCCAACATGTTCCATGTCAAATTTTGTCATCTAGAACATTTTGGAGGTACTATAACCATGAAATGGCCATTAGAAGGCTTGCCTTTTTTAGGCATTTTCTAATTGGCCCAAAAGGATTGAACATTTTTGGCATCTATGGATGTTTTTTCTGAATTTTTGAGATTTTAAAGATAAAAATGTCTCAATATACCTTTTATATCAATTTGCATACTTATACACTCCTTGTAACCTCTATTTTATCTCAAAAACATGAAAAATTATAGTTTTTGTACTATTCCATACAAGTGAATGTACAAAAAAATTATATATGGAGGCCCCTATGAGAGTATAATACAAAATATGGTATTTTTATTGAGTAAAATATTTCATTTTGTGGGGTTTCCAACTCAATATCTGTAAACTGATTCAAATTGGGGTTTTAGGAGAGTTTCTTGTAGTAATCACCCTTAATGATGATTCATAAAATTGTGGCATTCAAAATATAAAAACATTTCACAAAATTGAATTTAAATTCCCCATAAAACATCCCATAACTCCTTTATGTCACATTATAAAACTTCTTTTTGTTGTGAGCATTTAAATTTGGACTCTCAAGTTGATTCCTGTGTTCTATGCACACTATGATGGTCTCAAGCTAAAAAGTGGATTCTTTGTGACTTATTCTACAAACCAATAGATTAAAAACATATAATATCTTACCATGATAATTTATAAATAAATTTTAATGGTCATTAGACCTTATAAGTGTAAATGACCCCATTTTAGGCAATGGGCCTAACATAGGCCTAATTGAGCTTGACTACAAAACTTTGGGTTTAGGCTACCTTGTGTGGTTTAAAACCCATATGAGATCTTAAACATTATTTTAAATGTCTTTATAAACTTTTTAAATCCTTATTAAATTTTAATACATCTCCCAACACACATTTCTCAACATATCCTTCAAAAACTATAGGGTTTTGTGCACCTAGGAGTCCCTTACTTCCAAGACAAAACAAAGTATATCTACCCTATTTTACCTAAAATTTTGAATTTATGAGAGGTTTTAATAGGTCATGATGACATCCTCTACCAAATACCAAATCTAGATCATCTTTCGAGCATCCTTGATTCATGCATTTCCTTCAAACTAGCCTCTAATGATGACTGTGTGTATGGTCTCTAACTACTTGCCCACTTACCTTTATCTATTTACCTATTGACTATTAGATGGAGTGTGGTTATATAGTTTTAAAAGTTTTATAAACATATACATATCACTCATATCTTTTCAAACTTCACAATGAAGGGCTTAGTCATGAATTTCCCTAAGAATAACATTGAGTCTATGATCCTCCCTATCATCACTTTATACATATAACCATTAATGGATGGTCATGATGTTCCCAAAAATTAATTGACACCTCTCTTTCCTTTCATTAAATTTTTAGGTGGTATTAACATGGCCAAAAATACCCCCACCCACCTCTTATGACATGGTTTCCATGCTTTTTCAAGCATATGCACTAGATTGGAAAATGTACTAAGTATTCCAATCTTAGGTTTCATATGAGAATGGTTTGACCTCATTAACACCTGAGTGTATAATACTTTCTTATGAATCTCCAAAACATAAATACAAAATCATCAGCCCATTAGGGTGCCTTGCATCAACTAATCTTTCTGTTGCACTAATATGGTTCTAGGTTCTTTGTAAGCATTAGATAAGTTATATTCATGCCTAATATAGGTGTGTCTTAGCTCATTTAAGGATATATAATTATTTGTAAACCCTAACTCCTCCTTTGAAATAAAATCCAACCCTTAGAACCTAAGAACCATATTTCATTCCATATGGCAACTCCTTCAAAGTATTAAGGTGGTTGTAGGTGGGTGTTTGGCTAACTGTAAGTGTATTTTTCCCTTTTCAAGCTCTATTTGAGGGTTTAGAATATGTTGGCCCAAAAAACTACTCATTATAATATTCACTTCATACCTTGAATTATGAATAAAAACATATATCTTGTGTTGTAAGCATGACTATTCAAGAATTTGTCAAAACAAGCAAATGTATGTTGTTTTTGAATGTCTCATTAAGGTCTGAGTTGAGATTTGAGGTTGAATTGACTATATCATAGGTTTTTGAATCTTTCCTTATGGTTTAAAAGCCATAATATCACTATTAATCTCATGAATCACTTTATTGAATTCAACTTACCATCTAAACCTTCAAAATCTCCAACATACACCTTGTTCTTTGACTGAGCATAAGAATTGGTTGTGTATGATTACAAGTACACTTTGATGATGGTTTTTATGATCTATTGTCTTGTATTGAGGAAATAATAAGATTAATATCATCATATTGAAAACATTCACAATACCTTCAAACCTCCCTATCATAAATGTTGGCTCTTTCAACTCATGTCTTCGTTCTGATAGACTTAAATGTAGACTACATGCTTACTCAAGAAAATTAAGCCTATAGGTGAGTACTTGCATGGTTAGAGCTTGAACATAATGCTTAAATACCCTCTTGAGCCTTTGAATATCATGTGATATTAATCTATACTTGGTCAATTCATATTATACTATGCCAACCCTAAAATAGGCATGCCTTTAAGTCATTGTATACACAATCAATTAGAGTTGACCACTATTAAGGTAACAAAGGTCATGTATGTTGCCTTTTCTTCTTAATATTTGTGTCACAAGGTTTAAGATATCTTTAGGTTTATTGTATCAACTTATAATGTTAAAATTTCATGTCTACAGGGTTTGATCACTTTTAAACTTTACTTCATGAGTTGTAGGCACCTGTAGGCAAGCTATAGGTAGCCTCTTTGGGAAATGACACACATGTAGGTGTGTACTTAGGCCAAAAATTTGTAATCAAACTCTCTTTTATATGTTTTGAATCATTTTTGTGATCCTTAACTCCATAGGAACATTGGTCATGCATATATACTCCTACTTGGTTACCTTGGATCATAAGGTCACATGAAATTCCAATATCTTGTAGAAAACATTTCCTTTCTGTAGTGAAAAATACAAGGTTTGAGAGTTTCATTTCCATCACCTGTGGGATCAAACATCCACATAATTTTTCAAAGTAATAATAATTCATGAATGATTCAAGGTGGATGTATTTAAAATCTTCCAAACATCATACAACCTCCTCATATAATCACACCAAAAGTAGTTAGGGCCCTGTTTTTATGTTTTTAGCGATTTTATCCCTAAATTTAGATATTTTCATTTGTAGTGAATTATCAAAACTACTTGCCAATATATGGACTCAAATATGTCTCTTAAGACATTTTCTACCTTTTCATCCCTTTATGATTATTCCCAACATGCTCATACATATCTATGCCCACCATTAAGCTTCTGACAATGTCTTTTGTAGATGTACTTCATTGTGCACAAGATAGCGAGTAGTGGTGTGGACCATGTACATGTTATATGATCTTATGACTAATGTTTAGACCTCATAAAAATTCTCAATTGAATCCTTTATATCATAAGAGACCTAAAACTGTCTATAAGACCTTCTTATATCAATATGATACTCTATTATAGGTGTTTGTATGTACTCAACAAGGGCAGAAGATTGTGTTTATGGCTTGGAATTGGTTTCACAATCCATATTATAAATTCATCATTGATGCTATCGATCTGCTATATGTCTACAGTCTTGGTTAATTTTATATACCAGTTCAAATATTCACATTACATCTTAATAGACCTTTATGGAGACTTGGGGGGTTTATGAAGGTGTAACACAGGGCAATGAGTAGTGAGATATGGTAATGTACATAGTGTGTGGATCCAAAAACCAAACCTAATCTTCCTTAAGTCATCTGATTGATCTTATCTACTTGGAAGGATTTGAAACCAAATAAAATGATTTATTCCCATGTGACCACTCATGTGAGGCACCTATAGGTGTTGATTAGTATTTGAGGCTAAGAAGTGAAGTTAATAGATGAACCATTGCATGGTGTTTATAGGATTCCTTGAAAGGTAGATAATTTCAACATTATATGAAAACCTTGATCATAATTCAAGACTAAATATAAGCTCTTAAAATGTCATCAAATCCCTGTAATCAATGCTCCACATTTCGGAGGCAACTTTAATCAAGCTATGAACATGCTTATCAAGTTATAGAGGTTCAACCTCTCTCTCTCATTGAGGAATCAGACCATCATGATATTATTATTTATATTAGTGGCAGATCTTCATCACTTTGAATTCATGAACATTGAAAATAAGCTCAATAACTACATTCATACCTTATTAAAGAAATATACTTAGCTTAAACTCTCTCAAAGGAGATACACTTATAATGGAAAATTATGAACCTTTAATTGGATTAAAATTGTGTTTCATGACTTATATAATCAATATATAGCCTATAAAAATGAAAACTTATGATGAACAACTCATATTTTGTATCAAAACTGACCCAAGAGACCACTCAAAAAGATAGAGAAGGAAACATGGTTTTATGATATAAATACCTTCCTAAAAGGATTTATAAAATTAAAAAAAGAATAAAAGGAGCATAATTCCTATACGACCATCCCCCATAACCATTTATCTCCATTTTTTTTAGCTTGAGAAATAGGTCTAAGAATAGACCCCTCTCAGATGTATAGGCTATAGTGACCTGTTGTCACAATTAATGCTTGTTCATAAATATGAGGGAAAAAATCCACAAAAAAATGAAACTAATTTAAATGTTAATAAAACCCATAATAATTTACAAATTTTGAAATCCTAAATCTCTCTCCTCTTCTTGTATCAAACATCTAAAAATTGCCCTTCTTAAGCTACCAAAAAAGTCAATATAGGAGCAAAGTTGGTTTTTTCCATTTTTAAAGATAAAAATTCTTCAAAAATATTTATATAACTCTTTTGGGACATAATTAATCTTATAAGATGATTTTATCACAAAAATCCTTTGAAAACCAAAATGAATGCCTTAAAAATGCATGTTTTTGCACTGAAAAGGCTATTTTCACCAAGGAGATCTGATTGAAGTTCTATAAAATATATTATTGGGTATTTTAAATGTATTATGAGGTGAATTAAGATTTAATAAAGCTTATTCCTGATCATATACCATCAAAACCTTCGTTAGAGAGCACAAAATGGTCATAATTACATATATATGTGTCATGAAGTTAGTCCATAACATGATCAACCTAATTATCCACATGTTAGGCATGTAATTACCTTAACACATGATATGAAACTCATAATAACACTTATGAATCTCTTTACCACAATAAACAGCTTATAATGGCAAATAAATGACTAGACAATCATAAGACAACTGAAGGACAAGCCTTTAATTCACATAAACAACCTTAAGACCTATTAATCAAGTCTATTAATGATCACTTTAGGGAATTTTCAAGACTAAATATCTGATCAACAAGGAAAATTGGAATCATATGTAAATTTTTTAATGGTAAGGGTGACAATTTGACCTGTGAGGTTAAAATTGTCAACATTTTAGTGACTCCACTAGGAAGCATGCCAGCTATGTTTGAGAACTATATCATTTACATGACTTTTAAACTCATAAAATAGTGAAAAATCTGATTCATGATTGCAAATACAAATTTGAATTTAAATAAGAGAACTTCCTCCTCTAAAATAAAGAAAGAAACACATAAAATAGGGAAACTAACTAATAAAGCAAATGTTTAAATAAAACACTTATTTGAAATAAAACATAAAGAAAACAATCTAACTAACCATGACAAAACATGATCCACCTAGATCAAAAGGGAAATTTATGAACTCAATAATTTCAAGATATGGTACAAGTTGAAAATCAAGATGTATGTTGATCATGACCTCTGATGAGCCATTCTCCTTACATAGCAACTCTCTTAACATCTCCTCAAGTGAGTCATCAAAAATAAACTAGTTACCAACAAAGACAAACTCATCTTGTACTTCAAGATATTTTTCATATTATTTGTCAACTACAATCTCATCAGGTGATAAATCATCTATGCATTGTCCTTGAGTGGCCTCATCCTTCTTACCATCTATTACAAGCTCATCAAGCTCTTCAAGGAAGTTTGAATATTCAACCCAAACTACATCATGCCCTTAAATGAGTGACTCTTGATCAGAATTATCATAGACATGATCTCTAACGGGTAACATATCCTTCTAAAGGTCTTCAATATCTTGTAGAGATTCAATATATAACTACCAATCATCATTTTGTTTCTCATTTTGATCAACCTAAATAAGATCATTTTGAAAGGTATATTGATCCTTCTCAAGTGGAGATATCTTAGACTCATTTATGACTTCAATTTGCACCAATTTCTCATAGAGTTCTTCTAAATCATGACCAACCTTCTCATTTTCAACTAAAATCTCATTCTTGACTACAATCTCATGTGAAGTATCAATGAGAAACTCTTCCTCATACATACTTGAAGCATCTTCTTCACACTCTCCAATAACTTGACTTCCAACTACAACCTCTTTCTCTATCTCCCATAAAACAAGCTCCTCCTGAAGAATGTAGATGGTGGGAGGATGATGGAATTCATTCATTTGAGGCAGAATATTAAGCATGGTAGGTTGATCATGATCATATTTTAGTATCTTAATGGAAATGGAATAATTTATGGAGTCTTGAAGAGGAGGGAAAGATAAATTCTTAAATACATCTAAATTTTACTCCTTCCACTTTGTAATCACCTCATCAAAGTCTAAAACCTCTTTATTCTCATGGTAAAATTGAGTTTTAGGGATGAGTAAGGAAGAAGTGGAATTAAAATAAGGCTTAGTATCTTGAATAAGATCTTTAATAGGCATATGAGTTTTCACTTGACTCTAATTATGAAGATCCCTTAGCACACACTTAACATGGTTAAGAACTTCATGAGAATAAGGAACACACAAGAAAACTGGTAAGGAATACAAGAGGGTTCTTTAGACAACTAATTCAACTCAATTTTCTACCTCTCCCAAGCCTCCATCTTCTCTAATACAATATTAAACAACTCATTCCTCTCTTATGGATCACTAGATACATTTTAAAATTGATCATTCGATTCCTCATACTGAAAGTTTGAACAAACTTTTCATGCATATGATAGTATTTTTATGTCTATCTCATCCATTATTTCTTGGAAACAAGGTTTCTTATATGCAACATCATAGCCATATAGGAAAGGTGATTTCTGGTCTTGAGACTGATATGGTTCATAAGGAAGGTAAGATTCGTGCTCCTAATAATAAGGATCATTATAAACTTGATAAGGCTCATCATAGCTTTGATAAAACTCTTGGTAAGGCTGATTAGGCTCATATGGATTATAACAAGGCTCTTATGATTAATCATGGGGATGATATGGAAGTATAGTATAGTTTTCCTCATACACAACCATGAAAACCACATCAAGATAGTGCAATGAAAATATAATTACTTGGAAATTATTCATGGACCATTAGAATCAATTGATTGAGCATGGAGTCACCAAATACTTCATAAATAACACTGCTACAACTATAATTTCACCAAAACTAGCTCAATTAAATCCCATCCAGCATGCCAAAAATTGTTATCTTCTAGACTTGCACCCTTGTGAAGGTATTTTTAGGCCTTCACAATTTGAAGTAACATGGAAATAATCCTAGGATATTGGTGTCCTAATAAGTGGATTGGATATCTAGATTCTAAGTGCTATTTCCCCTTGATGTATTAGTTAGGATTCCTATTCTATAATGCCAGCTTGTAAGGATAAGGGGAAAAGGGTAAACTAAAAAGAAAACCTATCTAACTAGGGTGATACACAAAAATGTGACTTCCACTTGTATTTTATGCACTACAATGATCAACAAAAACATAAACCTTATTACACTTCTCAAATGATAGCTTCTAGACATCAATATTTCACACAGAGGCTCAAGCTTGATGCATAATCTAAGGCACCTGTTCAATAGGCCTCTCAAAGGCACTAAAGAAAGCTTATACTTTCCATACAAACAAGATGATTCAAACACACTAAGAAGCATGTAATTATTATCTTAACACCTATAAATAGGTAAAAGTAAAGGATAAAATAGAAGTAAGTCTATGCTATCACTTTCTTTCATCAATAAACCATGCAAATACACTAAAAACAAGCTTTAATGAGTTATGAATTCTCTTTTATTCATCAAAAAATGCAATTAAAAATGTTTTATGAGCATTAAATTACCATAAATCAGGTTAATGATCCATTCAAATGCCAAAAATTGGCTTACATATATAGAAGAGGAGAGAAGAGAGAGAAAAAGAGATAAGAGCCCCTAAAACCAGGAAATAAAACCTTCACTTTTTCTTCTTCAAAACCCAATATAGAATTTATATTATTTATTTTTATTAAACCTATGGGATATGGAATATAATTTAATTTCCAAGGATTTCTGAAAATTGGAACAAGTCTAACTCCTTGGTTTGTGGTGTTTGACCAACATAAGTGGCTAAATCCTTGCTCCAAAGTTCTAGATTATGGGAGAAGAAGTCATACCTATTAAATATAGGTATTCAATGAATATAAAAATCCCTCATTTAATCATAAACTCATGCATGTTTTTTTTTCCAAATTCATAGGACTCTTAGAATCTTTCTCAAAGGCAACTTTGACTTTGTCTTGAAGCTAGGCATTGGAAGAAAGAAGGAAGCTTTCCTTGGAGTCTAAAGATATTTTAAATTTTTTTAAACATTATCCAACATGAATTTAATTTTTATCAGGTTTAATTTGGTGTACCATATCATTGAGTAACTTTTTAAGACCTTATGAGAGGATATATGCACTCATTCTAGTTTCATAGCTCTCTAAAATGCTCATTTTGCACTACACATAGAAGGAGAAAGTGGATGTTTCTTCAAGATTGCTTCAATATATAATATATACACAATTAAATTAATATAAATATCACACCATACCCAAGACAAATCAATTAATGAATCAAACACTCATTAAGAACTGGAACAACACCAAAACCATGCTTTTTCCTTGAACTCCTTTTAGCTTTTTCTCTATAAATATCCTTGTCTGGGAGAATTTGGAAGTGATAGTGAGAGAATTATAATTTTTACATGTACCCTTTATCCTCTTACATCCCCTAAAATAATTTGGTGGAAAAAATCCTAGTGTAGACATATTTTATAGCCCATTCCTTCATTAAAATTAGGCCTAATTAGCCTTTTTAGCCCTAGAAAGAGAAATCTTGTTACTAGGAGATCAAACATGTGTGAAACTAAAAAAAAATATTTAATTAACTTTTTTAAAATGATCCATGTCAAATTTTGTGGTATAGAACATTGTGGAGGTACTATAACCATGAAATGGCCATTGGAAGGCTTGCCTTTTTGAGGCATTTTCTGAATGACACAAAAGGATTGAATGGTTTGGGAATATTTGGATGATTTTTTATGAATTTTTGAGCTTTAAAATTTAAAAAATGTCTCAATTTACCTTTTCCATTAATTGGCATCCTTCTACACTCCTCAGAACCTCCATTTTAGCTTAAAAACAAGAAAAAGTATAGTTTTTGTACTATTTCATACAAGTGAAGGCATATAAAAATTATATGTGGAGGATCCTCTAATATTATAATAAAAAATATGGTATTTTTCTAGAGTAAACTATGTAATTTGGTGGGTTTTCCAACATAATCTCTACAAACTAGTTCAAATTGGGGTCTTAAGAGGGTTCTTATAGTTTTCACCCTTAAGGATGATTCATAAAATTGTGACATTTGACCTATGAAAAAATTTTAAAAAAAATTAATTTAAATACCCCATCCAACATAACCTAACTCCTTAAGGTCCCATTATAAACCTCCTTACTGGTGTGAGCATTCAAACTTGGCCTCTCAAGTTGATTCCCATGTTTTATGCACCTTGTGATGGTCTCAAGCCAAAAAATGTATTATTTGTGAATTATTATACAAAAAAACAAATTAAATACATATAATATCTTCCCATGAACATGTATCAATGATTTTTAATGGTTGTTATACCTTGGAAGTGGAAATGACCCCCTTTTAGGTAATAAGCCTAGTCTAGGCCTAGTTGAGCTTGACTACAAAACTTTGGGTTTAGGTTACCTTATTGGTTTCAGAGCCCTAAAATACCTCCACCATGATTTTACATGTTTTTATAAACTTTATACATCCTTATTAAATGTTCACACATCTCCCAACACACATTTCTCAACATATCTTTCAAAAACTATAGGGTTTTGTGTGCCTAAGAGTACCTTACCTATGAGACAAAATAGAGGCTATCTAACCTATTTTCCTTGAAAATTTAAATTTATGAGATGTTTTATTATATCATGAGGACATCCTATACCAAATATAAAATCTATATCATCTTTCCATCATTTGTTATTCATTCATTTCCTTCAAACTCAGCCTCCAATGATGACTGTGTGTATGGTCTGTAACTACTTTCCCACTTAACTTTGTCTATTTTCCTTTTGACTATTATATGGAGTGTGGTTGGATATTTTTATAAGTGTTTTAAACACATAAATATCAATAATATCTCTAAAAACATTGCAATGAAGGGCTTATTCATGAATTTCCCTAAGAACAACACTGAGTCTATGATCCTCCCTATAATCACTTTATACATACAACCATTAATGAATGGTTATGATGTTCCCAAAACTGCATTAACACCTCTTTATCCTTTCATTTAATTATTATGTGGTTCTACCATGGCCAAAACTACCCCTACCCACCTCTTATGCCATGGTTTCCATGCTTTCCCATGCATATGTACTAGATTAGGAAATGTATTAACTTAGCATTATAATATTAGGCTCCATATGAGAATGGTTTGACCTACATAAAACTTGAGTGTATAAGACTTTATTATGAATCTCTAAAAAATCAAGTCAAAATAATCATCCCATTAGGGCACCTTGCATCAACTAATCTTTATGCTGTACTAATATAGTTGTAGGTTCTTTGTGAGCATTGAGAGGCCTATAGGTTATATTCATACCTTTGATAGGTGTTTCTTATCTCATTTAAGGCTCTCTAATGCTTTGTAAACCCTAAATCCTCATTTGAAATAAAATTCATCCCTTATAACCTAAGAACCATCTTTCATTCCACAAGGTGACTCCTTCAAAGTACTAAGGTGGTTGTAGGTTGGTGTTTGGCTGATTATAACTATCATTTTCCCTTTTCAATCCCTATTTGAGGGTTTAGACTATGTTGACCCCAAAAATACCTTATTAAAATATTCACTTCATACCTAAAGTTAGGAAGGAAACCATGTATCTTGTAATATAGAGGTACAGGCTTGATGTCTGATCTAAGGCACTTGTTCAATAGGCCTCTCAAAGGCATTAAAGAAATATTACACTTTCCATAAAAAAATATTATTCAAGCACACTATTCAACCTATAAGGATGAGCTTAACACCTAAAACTAGGTAAAAGGAAAGGAAAAAATGGAAGGAAGTCTATGCTATCATTTCATTCACTAAAAAACCATGTAAATACACTAAAAAAAAATATTTGATGAGGTATGAATTTTATTTTATTCATAAAAATTTGTAATTAAAAATGATTTTTGAGCATTACCTTGCCACAAATCAGGTTAAAGATCCATTCAAATTCTAAAAATTGGCTTACATAAAGAGACAAGAGCCCCCAAAAATAGGAAATAAAGCCTTCACTTTTTCTTCTTCAAAACCCAATTTAGCATTTATATTATTTATTTTTATTAATACTATGTAATATGGTGTTAATTTCATTTCCATGGAGTTTGGAAAGTTTTAACAAGTCTTACTCCTTTGTTTGTGGTGTTTGACCAACATAAGGGCTAAATATTTACTCCAAAGCTCTAGATTCTTGGAGAAGAAGTCATCCCTCCTAAACTCATGAATTATATTTTTATAAATTCATAGGACTCTTAGAAGCTTTCTCAAAGGCAAATTTGACTTTATCTTGAAGCTAGGTGTTGGAAGGAAGAAGGAAATTTTCCTTGGAGTCGAAAGACCTTTTAAAACTTTTAACACCTTATCCAACATAAATTTAATTGTTATGAAGTTTAATTTGGAATACCATATCATTTAATAACTTTCTAATACATAATGAGAGGATTTATGCACTCATTTAGTCTCGTAGCTCCTTGAAATGCTTTTTTTGCACTAGGCATAGAAAGAGAAAGTGGATGTTTCTTCAAGATTGATTCAAGAATGAATATATACACCATGGAAGTATTATAAATATCACATCAGACCTAGGTGAAATTAATTAAATGTATCAAACACTTAGCAAGACCTAGAACAACACTAAAACCATGCTTTTTCTTTGAACTCCTTGTAGCCTTTTTTATGCAAATATCCTTGTCTGGGAGAATATGGAAGTTATGGTGATAAAATAATACTTTTAAGAGGTTCCATTTATCCTCTTACATCCCTTGACAAATTTTGGTGGAAAAACTCCAAGTGTAGACATATTTTCTACCCCATTCCTTCATTAAAATTAGGCTTAATTAGCCCTTTTATCCCTAGACAGATAAATCTTGTTGTTGGGAGATCACACATGTGTAAATCATCAAAAAAACGTTTTAATCACTTTTATCATTATCCCACCATGTTCCATGTCAAATTTTTTCATCTAGAACATTTTGGAGGTACTATAACCATGAAATGGCCATTAGAAGGCTTGCCTTTTTTAGGCATTTTCTAATTGGCCCAAAAGGATTGAACATTTTTTGCATATATGGATGTTTTTTCTGAATTTTTGAGATTTTAAAGGTAAAAATGTCTCAATATACATTTTATATCAATTGGCATACTTATACACTCCTTGTAACCTCTATTTTATCTCAAAAACATGAAAAATTATAGTTTTTGTACTATTCCATACAATTGAATGTACAAAAAAATTATATATGGAGGCCCCTATGAGAGTATAATAAAAAATATGGTATATTTATTGAGTAAAATATTTCATTTTGTGGGGTTTCCAACTCAATCTCTGTAAACTGATTCAAATTGGGGTTTTAGGAGGGTTTCTTGTAGTAATCACCCTTAATGATGATTCATAAAATTGTGACATTCAAAATATAAAAACATTTCACAAAATTGAATTTAAATTCCCCATAAAACATCCCATAACTCCTTTATGTCCCATTATAAAACTCCTTTTTGGTGTGAGCATTTAAATTTGGACTCTCAATTTGATTCCTGCGTTTTATGCACACTATGATGGTCTCAAGCCAAAAAGTGGATTCTTTGTGACTTATTCTACAATCCAATAGATTAAAAACATATAATATCTTACCATTATAATTTATAAATAAATTTTAATGGCCATTAGACCTTATAAGTGTAAATGACACCATTTTAGGCAATGGGCCTAACATAGGCCTAATTGAGCTTGACTACAAAACTTTGGGTTTAGGCTAGCTTGTGTGGTTTCAAACCCATATGAGATATTAAACATGATTTTAAATATCTTTTTAAACTTTTTAAATCCTTATTAAATTTTAATACATCTCCCAACACACATTTCTCAACATATCCTTCAAAAACTATAGGGTTTTGTGCACCTAGGAGTCCCTTACCTCCAAGACAAAACAAAGGATATCTACCCTATTTTCCATAAAATTTTGAAGTTATGAGAGGTTTTAATAGGTAATGATGACCTCCTCTACCAAATACCAAAGTTAGATCATCTTTCAAGCATCCTTGATTCATTCATTTCCTTCAAACTAGCCTCTAATGATGACTGTGTGTATGGTCTCTAACTACTTGCCCACTTACCTTTATCTATTTACCTTCTGAGTATTGTATGGAGTGTGGTTAGATAGATTTAAAAGTTTTATAAACATAGACATATCACTCATATCTTTTCAAACTTCACAATGAAGGGCTTACTCATGAATTTCCCTAAGAATAACATTGAGTCTATGATCCTCCCTATCATCACTTTATACATATAACCATTAATGGATGGTCATGATGTTCCCAAAAATTAATTGACACCTCTATTTCCTTTAATTAAATTTTTAGGTGGTATTAGCATGGCAAAAACTACCCCCACCCACCTCTTATGACATGGTTTCCATGCTTTTTCAAGCATATGCACTAGACTGGAAAATGTACCAAGTATTCCAATCTTAGGTTTCATATGAGAATGGTTTGACCTCATTAACACCTGAGTTTATAATACTTTCTTATCAATCTCCAAAACATAAATACAAAATCATCAGCCCATTAGGGTGCCTTGCATCAACTAATCTTTCTATTGCACTAATATGGTTATAGGTTCTTTGTAAGCATTAGATAAGTTATATTCATGCCTAATATAGGTATGTCTTAGCTCATTTAAGGCTCTATAATGATTTGTAAACCCTAACTCCTCCTTTGAAATAAAATCCAACCCTTAGAACCTAAGAACCATAATTCATTCCATATGGCAACTCCTTCAAAGTATTAAGGTGGTTGTAGGTGGGTGTTTGGCTAACTGTAAGTGTATTTTTCCCTTTTCAAGCTCTATTTGAGGGTTTAGAATATGTTGGCCCAAAAAAATACTCATTATAATATTCAATTCATACCTTGAATTATGAATAAAAACATATATCTTGTGTTGTAAGCATGACTATTCAAGAATTTGTCAAAACAAGCAAATGTATGTTGTATTTGAATGTCTCATTAAGGTCTGAGTTGAGATTTGAGGTTGAATTGACTATATCATAGGTTTTTTAATCTTTCCTTATGTTTTAAAAGCCATAATATCACTATTAATCTCATGAATCACTTTATTGAATTTAACTTACCATCTAAACCTTCAAAATCTCCAACATACACCTTGTTCTTTGACTGAGCAAAAGAATTGGTTGTGTATGATTACAAGTACACTTTGATGATGGTTTCATGATCTATTTTCTTATATTGAGGAAATAATAAGATTAATATCATCATAGTGAAAACATTCACAATACCTTCAAACCTCCCCATCATAAATGTTGGCTCTTTTAACTCATGTCTTCATTCTGATAGACTTAAATGTAGACTACATGCTTACTCAAGAAAAGTAAGCCTATGGATGAGTACTTGCATGATTAGAGCTTGAACATAATGCTTCAAGACCCTCTTTATCCTTCAAATATCATGTAATATTAATCTATACTTGGTCAATTCATATTCTACTATGCCAACCCTAAAATAGTCGTGCCTTTAAGTCATTGTATACACAGTCAATTAGAGTTGACCACTATTAAGGTAACAAAGGTCATGTATGTTTCCTTTTCTTTTTATTATTTGTGTCACAAGGTTTAAGATATCTTTAGGTTTATTTTATCAACTTATAATGGTAAAATTTCATGTCTACAGGGTTTGATCACTTTTAAACTTTACTTCATGAGTTGTAGGCACCTATAGGCAGGCTATAGGTAGCCTCTTTGGGAAATGACACACATATAGGTGTGTACTTAGGCCAAAAATTTGTAATCAAACTCTCTTTGATATGTTTTGAATCATTTGTGTGATCCTTAACTCCGTAGGACCATTATTCATGCATATATACTCCTACTAGGTTACCTTGGATCATAAGGTCACATGAAATTACAATATCTTGTAGAAAACATTTCCTTTCTGTAGTGAACAAATACAAGTTTTGACAGTCTCATTTCCATCACCTCTGTGAATCAAAAATCCACATAATTTTTCAAAGTAATAATAATTCATGAACGATTCAAGTTGGATGTATTCAAAATCTTCTAAACATCATGCAACCTCGTCATATAATCACACCAAAAGTAGTTAGGGCCCTGTTTTGATGTTTTTAGGGATTTTATCCCTAAATTTAGATATTTTCATTTGTAGTGAATTATCAAAACTACTTGCCAATATATGTACTCAAATATGGTTCTTAAGACATTTTCTACCTTTTCATCCCTTTATGATTATTCCCAACATGCTCATACAATTTATGCCCACCATTAAGCTTTTGTCAATGTCTTTTGTAGATGTACTTCATTGTGCATAAGATAGTGAGTAGTGGTGTGGACCATGTACATATTATATGATCTTATGACTAATGTTTAGACCTCATAAAAATTCTCAATTGAATCCTTTATATCTTAAGAGAACTAAAACTATCTATAAGACCTTCTTATATCAATATGATACTCTATTATAGGTGTTTGTATGTACTCAACAAGGGCAAAAGACTGTGTTTATGGTTTGGAATTGGTTTCACAATCCATATTATATATTCATCATTGATGCTATGGATCTCCTATATGTCTACAGACTTGTTTAATTTTATATACCAGTTCAAATATTCACATTACATCCTAATAGACCTTTATGGAGACTTGGGGGGTTTATGAAGGTGTAACACAGGGCAATGAGTAGTGAGATATGGTCATGTACATAGTGTGTGGATCCAAAAACCAAACCTAATCTTCCTTAAGTCATCTAATTGATCTTATCTACTTGGAAGGATTTGAAACCAAATAAAATGATTTATTCCCATGTGACCACTCATGTGAGGCACCTATAGGTGTTGATTGGTATTTGAGGCTAAGAAGTGAAGTTAAGAGATGAACCATTGCATGGTGTTTATAGGATTCCTTGAAAGGTAGATAATTTCAAAATTATACGAAAACCTTGATCATAATTCAAGACTAAATATAAACTCTTAAAATGTCATCAAATCCCTGTAATCAATGCTCCACATTTTTAAGGCAACTTTAATCAAGCTATGAACATGCTTATCAAGTTATAGAGGTTCAAACTCTCTCTCTCTCATTGAGGAATCAGACCATCATGTTATTATTATTTATACTAGTGGCAGATCTTCATCACTTTAAATTCATGAACATTGAAAATAAGCTCAATAACTACATTCATACCTAATTAAAGAAATATACTTAGCTTAAACTCTCTCAAAGGAGATACACTTAGAATGGAAAATTATGAACCTTTAATTGGATTAAAAATGTGTTTCATGACTTATATAATCATTATATAGCCTATAAAAATGAAAACTTATGATGAACAGCTCATATTTTGCTTCAAAACTGACCCAAGAGACCACTCAAAAAGATAGAGAAGGAAACATGGTTTTATGATATAAATATCTTCCTAAAAAGAGTTATAAAATGAAACCAAGAATAAAAGGAGCATAATTCCTATAAAAACATCCCCCATAACCATTTATCTCCACTTTTTTTGAGCTTGAGAAACAGGTCTAAGAATAGACCCCTCTTAGATGTATAGGATATAATGACCTGTTGTCACTCTTAATGATTTTTCATAAATATGAGGGAACAAATTTATGAAAAAATTAAACTAATTTAAATATTAATAAGACCCATAATAATTTACAAAGTTTTAAATCCTAAATCTCTCTCCTCTTCTTGTATCAAGCATTTAAAAATTGCCCTTCTTAGGCTACCAAGAAAGTCAATATAGGCGCAAAGTTGGATTTTTCTATTTTTTAAATATAAAAATTCATAAAAACTATTTTTATAACTCTTTTGGGACATAATTAATCTTATAAGATGATTTTATCACAAAAATCCTTTGAAAACCAAAATGAATGCCTTAAAAATGCATGTTTTTGCATTGAAAAGGCTATTTTCACCAAGGAGATCTGATTGAAGTTATATAAAATATATTATTGGGTATTTTAAATGTATTTTGAGGTGAATTAAGATTTAATAAAGCTTATTCCTGATCATATACCATCAAAACCTTCGTTAGAGAGCACAAAATGGTCATAATTGCATATATATGTGTCATGAAGTTAGTCCAGAATGTGATCAACCTAATTATCCACATGTTAGGCATGTAATTAACTTGACACATGATATGAAACTCATAATAACACTTATGAATCTCTTTAACACTATAAATAGCTTATAATGGCAAAGAAATGACTAGACAATCATAAGACAACTGAAGGACAAGACTTTAATTCACATAAACAACCTTAAGACCTATTAATCATGTGTACTAATGATCACTTTAGGGAATTTTCAAGACTAAATATCTGATCAACAAGACAAATTGGAATGATATGTAAAATTTTGAATGGTAAGGGTGACAATTTGACCTATGAGGTTAAAATTGTCAACATTTTAGTGACTCCACTAGGAAGCATGCCAGCTATGTTTGAGAATTATACCATTTACATGACTTTTAGACTCATAAGATAGTGAAAAATCTGATTCATGATTACAAATACAATTTAAATTTAAATAAGACAACTTCCTCCTCTAAAACAAAGAAAGAAACACATAAAATAGGGAAACTAACTAATAAAGCAAATGTTTAAATAAAACACTTATTTGAAATAAAACATAAATAAAATAATCTAACAAACCATGACAAAACATGATCCACTTAGATCAAAAGTGAAATTTATGAACTCAATCATTTCAAGATATGGTACAAGTTGAAAATCAAGATGTATGTTGATCATGACCTCTGATGAGCCACTCTCCTTGCCTACCAACTCTCTTAACATCTCCTCAAGTGAGTCATCAAAAACAAACCATTCACCAACAAAGACAAACTCATCTTGTACTTCAAGATATTTTTCATATTATTTGTCAACTACAATCTCATTAGGTGATAAATCATCTATGCATTGTCCTTGAGTGGACTCATCCTTCTTACCATCTATTACAAGTTCATCAAGCTCTTCAAGGAAGTTTGAATATTCAACCCAAACTACATCATGGCCTTAAATGAGTGACTCTTGATCAAAATTATCATAGACATGATCTCTAGTGGGTCACATATCCTTCTAAAGGTCTTCAATCTCTTGTAGAGATTCAATATACAACTACCAATCATCATTTTGTTTCTCATTTTGATCAACCTAAATAAGATCATTTTGAAATGTATATTGATCCTTCTCAAGTGGAGATATCTTAGACTCATTTATGACTTCAATTTGTACCAATTTCTCATAGAGTTCTTCTAAATCACAACCAACCTTCTCATTCTCAACTAAAATCTCATTCTTGACTACAATCTCATGTGAAGTATCAATGAGAAACTCTTCCTCATACATACTTGAAGCATCTTCTTCACACTCTCCAATCACTTGACTTCCAACTGCAACCTCTTTTTCTATCTCCCATAGAACAAGCTCCTCCTGAAGAATGTAGATTGTGGGAGGGTTATGGAATTCATTCATTTGAGATGGACTACTAAGCATGGAAGGTTGATCATGATCATATTTGAGTATCTTGATGGAAATGGAATCATTTATGGAGTCTTGAAGAGGAGGGAAAGATAAATTCTTAAATACATCTACATTTTACTCCTTCCACTTTGTAATCACCTCATCAAAGTCTAAAACCTCTTTATTCTCATGGGAAAATTGAGTTTGAGGGATGAGTAAGGAAGAAGGGGAATTAAAATAAGGCTTAGTCTCTTGAATAATCTCTTTAATAGGCATATGAGTTTGCACTTGACTCCAATTACAAAGATCCCTTAGCACACATTTAACATGGTTAATAACTTCATGAGAATAAGGAACACACAAGAAAACTGGTAAGGAATACAAGAGGGTTCTTTAGAGAACTAGTTTAACTCAATTTTCTACCTCTCCCGAGCCTCCATCTTCTCTAATACAAGATTACACAACTCATTCCTCTCTTATGGATCACTAGATAAATTTTAAAATTGATCATTCAATTCCTCATACTAAGAGTTTGAACAAACTTTTCATGCATATGATAGTATTTTTATGTCTATCTCATCCACTATTTCTTGGAAACAAGGTTTCTAATATGCAACATCATAGCCATATATGAAAGGTGAAATCTGGTCTTGAGACTGATATGGTTCAAAAGAAAGGTAAGATTCATGCTCTTGATAATAAGGATCATTATAAACTTGATAAGGCTCATCATAGCTTTGATAAAACTCTTGGTAAGTCTGATTAGGCTCATATGGATTATAACAAGGCTGGTATGATTAATCATAGGGATGATATGGAAGTATAGTATAGTTTTCCTCATACACAACCATGAAAACAACATCAAGATAGTGCAATGAAAAGAGAATTAATTGGAAATTATTCCTGGACTATTAGAATCAATTGATTGAGAATGGAGTCACCAAATACTTCATAAATAACACTGCTACAACTATAATTTCACCAAAACTAGCTCAATTAAATCCCATCCAGCATGCCAAAAATTGTTATCTTCTAGACTTGCACCCTTGTGAAGGTATTTTTAGGCCTTCACAGTTTGAAGTAACATGGAAATAATCCTAGGCTATGGGTGTCCTAATAAGTGGATTGGATATCTAGATTATAAGGGCTATCTCCACTTGATGTATTAGTTAGGATTCCTATTCTACACTACCAGCTTGTAAGGATAAGGGGAAAAGGGTAAACTAACAAGAAAACCTATCCAACTAGGGTGATACACAAAAATGTGACTTCCACTTGTATTTTATGCACTACAATGATCAACAAAAACATAAACCTTATTACACTTCTCAAATGGTAGCCTCTAGACATCAATATTTCACACATAGGCTCGGGATTGATGCATAATCTAAGGCACCTGTTCAATAGGCCTCTTAAAGGCACTAAAGAAAGATTATACTTTCCATAAAAACAAGATGATTCAAGCACACTAGGAATCATGTAATTATTATCGAACACCTATAAATAGGTAAAATTAAAGGATAAAATAGAAGTAAGTCTATGCTATCACTTTCTTTCATCAATAAACCATGCAAATACACTAAAAAAAGCTTTAAGGAGGTATGAATTCTCTTTTATTCATCAAAAAAGGCAAGCAAAAATGTTTTATAAGCATTAAATTACCATAAATCAGGTTAATGATCCATTCAAATGCCAAAAATTGGCTTACATATATAGAATAGGAGAGAAGAGAGAGAAAAAGAGATAAGAGCCCCCAAAACCAAGAATTAAAACCTTCACTTTTTCTTCTTCAAAACCCAATATAGAATTTATATTATTTATTTTTATTAAAACTATGGAATATAATTTAATTTCCAAGGATTTTTGAAAATTGGAACAAGTCTAACTCCTTGGTTTGTTGTGTTTGACCAACATAAGTGGCTAAATCCTTGCTCCAAAGTTTTAGATTCTTGGAGAAGAATTCATCCCTATTAAATATAGTTATTAAATGCATATAAAAAGCCCTCATTGAATCATAAACTCATGCATGTTGTTTTTCCAAATTCATAGGACTCTTAGAATCTTTCTCAAAGGCAACTTTGACTTTGTCTTGAAGCTAGGCATTGGAAGAAAGAAGGAAGCTTTCCTTGGAGTCTAAAGATATTTTTAAAAAAATTAAACCTTATCCAACATGAATTTATTTGTTATTAGGTTTAATTTGGTGTACCATATCATATAATAACTTTTTAAGACCTTATGAGAGGATATATGCACTCATTTAGTCTCATAGCTCTTTAAAATGCTCATTTTGCACTACACGTAGAAGGAGAAAGTGGATGTTTCTTCAAGATTGCTTCAATATAGAATATATAAACAATTAAATGATTATAAATATCACACCATACCCAAGACAAATCAATTCAATGCATCAAACACTCATCAAGAACTGGAACAACACCAAAACCATGCTTTTTCCTTGAACTCCTTATAGCCTTTTTTCTATAAATATCCTTGTCTAGGATAATTTGGAAGTGATAGTGAGAAAATGATACTTTTTAAATTTACCCTTTATCCTCTTACATCCCCTAAAATAATTTGGTGGAAAAAATCCTAGTGTAGACATATTTTATAGCCCATTCCTTCATTAAAATTAGTTCTAATTAGCCTTTTTAGCCCTAAAAAGAGAAATCTTGTTACTAGGAGATCAAACATGTGTGAAAACTTAAAAAAAACATTTAATTAAATTTTCCAATGATACCATAATGATCTATGTCAAATTTTGTGGTCTAGAACACTGTGGAGGTACTAGAACCATGAAATGGCCATTGGAAGGCTTGCCTTTTTGAGGCATTTTCTGAATGGCACAAAAAGATTGAATGGTTTGGGAATATTTGGATGATTTTTTATGAATTTTTTATCTTTAAAATTTAAAAAATGTCTCAATTTACCTTTTCCATTAATTGGCATCCTTATACACTCCTCAGAATCTCCATTTTAGCTCAAAAACAAGAAAAAGTATAGTTTTTGTACTATTTCGTACAAGTGAAGGCATATAAAAATTATATGTGGAGGATCCTATAATATTATAATAAAAAATATGGTATTTTTCTAGAGCAAACTATGTAATTTGGTGGGTTTTACAACTTAATCTCTACAAACTAGTTCAAATTGGGGTCTTAGGAGGGTTCTTATAGTTTTCACCCTTAAGGATGATTCATAAAATTGTGACATTTGACCTATGAAAAAATTTCAAAAAAATTAATTTAAATACCCCATACAACATAACCTAACTCCTTAAAGTCCCATTATAAACCTCCTTACTGGTGTGAGCATTCAAACTTGGCCTCTCAAGTTGATTCCCATGTTTTATGCACCTTGTGATGGTCTCAAGCCAAAAAATGTATTATTTGTAAATTATTATAACAAAATAAAAATTAAATACATATAATATCTTCTCATGAACATGTATCAATTATTTTTAATGGTTGTTATACTTTGGAAGTGTAAATGACCCCCTTTTAGGCAATAAGCCTAGTCTAGGCCTAGTTGAGCTTGACTACAAAACTTTGGGTTTAGGTTACCTTTTTGGTTTCAGAGCCCTAAAATACCTCCACCATGATTTTACATGTTTTTATAAACTTTATACATCCTTATTCAATGTTCACACATCTCCCAACACACATTTCTCAACATATCTTTCAAAAACTGTAGGGATTTGTGTGCCTAAGAGTACCTTACCTATGAGATAAAATAGAGGCTATCTAACCTATTTTACTTGAAAATTTAAATTTATGAGATGTTTTATTATATCATGAGGACATACTCTACCAAATATAAAATCTATATCATTTTTCAATCATTTGTTATTCATTTATTTCCTTCAAACTAGCCTCCAATGATGACTGTGTGTATGGTCTGTAACTACTTGCCCACTTAACTTTGTCTATTTTTATTTTGAATATTATATGGAGTGTGGTTGGATATTTTTATAAGTGTTTTAAACACATAAATATCAATAATATCTCTAAAAACTTTGCAATGAAGGGCTTATTCATAAATTTCCCTAAGAACAACATTGAGTCTATGATCCTCCCTATCATCACTTTATACATATAACCATTAATGAATGGTCATGATGTTCCCAAAACTACATTAACACCTCTTTATCCTTTCATTTTATTATTATGTGGTTCTACCGTGGTGAAAACTACCCCTACCCACCTCTTATGTCATGGTTTCCATGCTTTCCCATGCATATGTACTAGACTAGGAAATGTATTAACTTAGTATTATAATAATAGGCTCCATATGAGAATGGTTTGACCTACGTAAAACTTGAGTGCATAATACTTTCTTATTAATCTCTAAAACATCAATTCAAAATAATCATCCCATTAGGGCACCTTGCATCAACTAATCTTTATGTTGTAATAATATAGTTGTAGGTTCTTTATGAGCATTGAGAGGCCTATAGGTTATATTCATACCTTTGATAGGTGTGTCTTATCTCATTTAAGGCTCTCTAATGCTTTGGAAACCCTAAATCCTCATTTTAAATCAGATTCATCCCTTAGAACCTAAGAACCATCTTTCATTCCACAAGGTGACTCCTTCAAAGTACTATGGTGGTTGTAGGTTGGTGTTTGGCTGATTATAACTATCATTTTCCCTTTTCAATCCCTTTTTTATGGTTTATACTATGTTGACCCAAAAAATACCTTATTAAAATATTCACTTCATACCTCAAGTTATGAAGGAAACCATGTATCTTGTGTAAGTATGACTGTTTAAGAATTTGTCAAAACAAGCAAATGTTTGATGTATTTGAGTGTCTCATTAAGGTCTAAGTTGAGATTTGAGGTTTATTTGACTATAACATATGTGTTTGAATCATTACATATGGTTTATAATCCATCCTATGATTATTACTCTCATTAATTGGTTTATTGAATTTATCTTACCATCTAAACCTTTAAAATCTCCAACATACAACTTGTTCTTTGACTGATCACAAGAGTTGGCTATGTATGACTACAAGTACACTTTGAGGATGGTTTCATGCTCTATTGTATCTATTTAAGGACATCATAATATTAATATTACCATATTTAAATCACTCATAATACTTTCAAACCTCCCCATCGTTAATGTTGGCTCCTTTAACTCATGTCTTCACTCTAATAGACTTGATTGTAGACTACATGCTTACTCAAGAAAAGTAAGCTTGTAAGTGAGTACCTATATGGTTATAAATTGAACACAATTATTAAAGACCCTATATATCCTTAAAATATCATTTAATATGCATCTATACTTGGTTAAGTCATATTCTACCATGCCAACCCTGAAACAGTCATGCCTTTAAATCACTGTATACACAGTCAATTAGAGTTGACCACTATCAAGGTAAAACAGGTCATGTATGTTTCCTTTTCTTCTTAAGATTTATGTCACAAGGTTTAATACATATTTAGGGTTATTTTATCAACTTCTAATGGCAAAATTTCATGTCTGTAGGGTTTGATCACTTTCAAACTTTACTTTATGAGTTGTAGGCACCTATAAGTAGGCAATAGGTAGCCTCTTTGGGAAATGACACACATGTAAGTGTGTACTTAGGCCAAAAATTTATAGTCCAACTCTCTTTGATATGCTTTTAATCATTTATGTCCTCCTTAACTCCATAGGACTAGTGTTCATGCATATATACTCCTACTAGGTTACCTTGAATTATAAGGTCACATGAAATTCTAATATCTTGTAGAAAACACTTCCTTTCTGTAGTGAACAAATACAAGGTTTGAGAGTCTCATTTACATCACCTATGGGAATAAAACATCCACATCCTTTTGAAAATTAATACTAATTCATGAAGGATTCAAGGTGGATGTATTCAAACTCTTCCAAACTTCATGTCACCTCATCATATAATCAAACCAAAAGTGGTTAGGGCCATGTTTTGATGTTTTTAGGGATTTTGTCCCTGAATTCAAATCTCTTCATTTCTAGTGACTTCTCAAAACTAATTGCCAATTTATGGCCTCAAACATGGTTATCAAGACATTTTCTACCTCTTCATCCCTTTATGAGGATTCCTAACATGTTCATACACATCTATGCCCACCCTCAAGCTTCTATCAGTGTCTTTTATATATGTACTTCATTTTGCACATGACAATGAGTAGCGGTGTGGACCATGTACATGTTATAGAATCTTATGACTAATATTTAGACTTCATAAAATTTCTCAATTGAATCTTTTCTATCATGAGAGACATAAAACTAGTTCTAAAACCTTCTTATCTCAATATGTTACTCTATTGTAAGTGTTTGTATGTACTCAATAATGGCAGTAAACTATGTTTATGGCTTGAAATTGGTTTCAAAATCCATATTAAAAATTCATCACTTATGCTATGGATATCCTATATGTCTCTAAACTTTTTGAAGTCTATATACCAGTTCAAACACTCACATTACATCCTAGCAAACCTTTATGGAGACTTGGGTATATGAAGGTGTAACAAAGGTTAGTGAGTAGTGAGATATGGAAATGTGCATAGTGTGTGGATAAAACAACCAATACTAATCTTCCTTAAGTCATATAATTGATCTTATCTATTTGGAAGGATTTGAAACTAGCTATAATGCTTTATTCCCACATGACCACCCATGTGAGGCACCCGTAAATGTTGATTGACATTGGAGGCCAGGCAGTGAAGTTAAGACATGAACCATTTCAAGATGTATATAGGATTAATTGAGAGGTATATGAGTAAAAAATTATACCAAAACCTTGATCACACTTTAAGACTAAATAAAAACTCTTAAAATGTCATCACACCCCTGTAATCAATCTCCACATTTCTGAGAAAACTTTAATCAAGCTATGAACATGATTATCAAGCCATTGAGGTCCAACCTCTCTCTATCATAGAGTAATTAGACCATCATGTTATTATCATTGCTATTAGTGGAATCTCTTCATAAATTTGAATTCATGAACATTGAAAACAAGCTTAATAACTTTATTCATACCATGTTAAAGAAATATACTCAGATTAAACTTTCTCAAAGGAGATACACTTAGAATGGAAACTTATGAACATTTAATTGGATTAAAAATGTATTTCATGACTTAGTTCACTAATTTATAACCTCTTAATATGAAAACATATGATAAACAACTCACATTTTGCTTCAAACTGACCCAAGAGACCACTCAAAAAGATATAGAAGGAAACATGATTTTATGATATAAATACTTTCTTGGAAGGAGTTATAAAATTAAACCAAGATTAAAAGGAGACTCATGACCCATAAATTTATCCAAAACCATTTATCTCCATTATTTTTTTATCTTGAGAAATAGGTATAGGAATAGACCCCTCTCGAATGCATAGGCTATAACGACCTGTTGTCACTCTTAGAGATTATTCATAAATATGAGGTAATAAATCCATGAAATAATTCCACTAGTTTAAATATTAATCATACCCTTGATAATTTTTTTGGTTTAAAATCTTAAATCTATCTCTTCTTGTACCGAGCATTTGAAAACTACCTTTTAGGGCTACCAAGAAAGTTAATATAGGAGCAACGTTGGTTTTTTCCATTTTTTAACCTAAAATTTCCTAAAAACCATTGATATGACCTCTCAGTGACCTAATGAATCTTATAATATACTTTTATCTCAAAAATCCTCTAAAAACCAAAATGAATGCCTCAAAAAGGCTTATTTTTGCATTGAAAAGGCTATTTTCACCAAGGAGTTCTGATTGATATGATATCAAATGTATTCATAAATATTTAACATGTATGATGAAGTGAATCAAGATGTAGTTAATATTATTCCTCGTTAGATACCATCAAAACCTTCTCTAGAGGGCACAAAATGGTTAAAATTATATATAAATGAGTCATGAAGTTAGTCTAGAATGTGATCAACCTAATTTTCCACATGTTAGGCATGAAATAACCTTGAAACATACTATGAAACTCATCATGACACTTAGGAATCTCCTTACCACTATAAATTTCTTAGAAATGCCAAAAAATGACTAGATAAGCATAAGACAACTGAAGGACAAGACCTTCACCTAAACAACCTTAAGACCTGTTAATAGTGGATACTAATGACCACTTCATGGAATTTTCAAGACTTACTTATTGACTAACAAGTAAAATTGGAAAGATATGAAAAATTTTGAATGGTAAGGGTGACAATTTGACCTATGAGGTCAAAATTGTCAACATTTGCTTTTGTGCTTACTAACCCCCACTTTGTGCCACAAGCTTTGGCGAGCACTAGATTAGACTTTAATTTACTTGTTATTAGTTTAGTGAATATGAAAACATAGGACATAATTAGGGTTATTTCATATTTTTTATTTACTAGAGGCTTTGGAACCCTCCCTAGTGATTTTATTATGATAAAAGATCCCTTGGCTAGGTCTAGTGGATCCATCTTGGTCATGACCCCAAATATATAATGTATCCACAATTGAAAGTGTAAGTAGGATTTATCTTCTCCAAGATAGGATTGATTTATGAATTTATTTCATTTCCCATTTCATGCATTCTAGTGAACCCAACATGAATCTAACCCTTATAGGTTTTCTTTCACATTATCATTTTATTGTATTTTTCCATATTTTTAGTAGTTTATCGAATTAGTTGGTATAGTTATAACTCTCTATTCATAGGTATAACACTTAGTCACATCAATAATGACTCTATTTTATCTATGTAAGTCTTCATCAACTAGAGGTTAATATATTGCATAAGTAAACACAATATAATTCTTCAGTGCCAGATTAGCATACACTGTCAAATAGGTCATATTTGTATTCTAAGTCTTTTTTCCAACATACAGGTCAATAAACACTATCAAATATGTTGACCCTATTCTTTGTTATTCTTAAGCATATAGGGATTTATAGAACTTGGTTGAACTAATCAAACTAATTTGTAGAATTTGAAAGAAAAAATTACATCATTACAACATAAAATATGAAATCTTAACCATCTTCAAGCCCACCAAGGTTCCTCTCTTTCCTCTCTATCATTTTAGTAATTTCTTCAATTTTGTTTCTCATAAGTTAGAAGTCTTTAAAACTACAACCTACAACTAACTAGGTCAACCTAGTTGACCTAGTTTTGTATTCTATATTCTTTCTAAGAGGCATAGTCAACATATCCATCTTTGTTCTTAAAGACCTTGCTTCTACAGAACAACAATGACCCAGTTGAATTTGATCTATACTATTTTCATATAGTGTTGCCTAAACTAGCTCTGTATTATTCTTAATTAAGGAATTAACATCTATTTTCTAGCAATTAAATCACATTTATTTTTTAGATATTTTCATGATTAGAGTAACTCACATAGTCTAAATAGGTGGTTTTTCAACTTATCATTTTAGTCACACTATTTTACTCTTTTTCACACACTAAAAAATCACTTAACATTCAAAATGCATTTAAACACTTTTCTTCTCAAGGCCTACCTACTTAGATTTCATCACCAAGGGGGAAGCTGACTTGTTTTTTTGGCCAAGTATAAATATGTGGTTAATGGTATATATTAGAAAATCACCTGACACCCTTATTACTGTAGGATTGTGAGGTGAGGGGGTAGGTCCCAATAACAAGCCAATACCATTGACAATACAAATCCCTTTTATCCCAAATGTCTTGAAACCAACTTTAGACTAATTTCTAGTTCCCTATTTTAGCCAACTTTCCTATCACATTATAACTTTCTAATAATCTAATAACACTTAAGGTGACCAACTAGTTAGCATTTAATTTTTAGTTGATTGCTTTCTCTTTGATCATTGTGTGTTGTATTACAAAAAATTTCATTCACCAATATTAGTGCAAGGTTTTATGTTGTGTACCCCAATTGAACCAATCACATTTATCCAATTGTTTGTGTGTTTTCTTTCATGCTTACATCCAATTATCTTACCAAAAATCTCCCTTATTTTAGCACACTATCATATTGGGTGATACAGTCTCTTACAAACTATGTTTACCTTCCTACCAGTAGTACATAATTGACTTGTAGGACTATGTGTTATTATCTCTCTATTTTATCCATTATCTAGTAGTACACAATTAACCCATACAACTTTATACTCTTTTCAATCTATGTTTTAGCAATACTCTATTGACATAGTTAACTTGGTACCTATTGGTTGAGCCTATCCCTTATTGGCTGACCCTATTCTTTTATCTAGCTAGCTTTGTTCTTTATTTGGTCGACTCTGTCCCTGATTCTATTTTTTCTATCCTAAATCCTATTTATTTCATCAACCATCATGATATCCCATATTAGAATTGTCTTGGATAACCTAAATCCATTTATACGCTATATGGGGTGCTCTTTTCTTCTTATCTTTTCTTATATTTTTTTTCCTATTTTTATCCTATGGGGCATCTTTTGATGCCCATCCACATATTAATTTAGCCTTTGGGGCATCTTGTGATGCCCACCACATGTTCTTTTGCCTTTAGGTAATAATTTAATTCCCATTCCCACATCTAATTACCCATTGGGGGATCTTACTATTCCCACTCTTATTCTACATTTCATGATACCAAACTAATTCAACTTCAAGAAAACTTTCAAGACACATAAGCTTATCTCTCACATGCTCATACTTGATATAGATGTTAGCATAGATCTTTCCCTTCTTATCACAATTTCTATATGCTATCTTTCTAACACTTTTTTTTAGGATACTTACATGGGTCTCACCCTCTACAACAATTCTCTCTTTCTACAAACCTTAGTCCTTTTTGGTCCTTTGGTTTCCCTTTTCTCATGAGTTGCATTATAAACCCATGGATAGGACCAAATCTTCCTCATTATTTTCTTTTTATTGTCATTATTTTTTCTCTTTTCAATAATTTTTTCACCCATTGGGTTTCTCATTTCTGAATTGCATTGTAAGACCATGGATAGGACCTAGCCTTCCTCAAAAATATCATATTTCTCGTTTAATTTTCACATGCTTTGTGCACCCTCGTGGGTTTATCTTTTATGAGTTACATTGTAAGACCATGGATAGGACCTAGGCTTGCTCACAAATATCTTGTTTTTAATTTACTTTTTGCATGCTTTGTGCACCCTTGTGGGTTTCTCTTTTATGAGTTGTAGTGTAAGACCATGGATAGGACCTGGCCTTCCTCATAAAATTACCATCTTCCATTCAATATTCCTTGTCTAAATGTGTTTTGCAATCAATATGAGTTTGTGATCCTTGTTCTCAACTTTGGATTTTATTTATTTCATAGATGAAATATGCATAGCAACCTATGTTAGCATGTTTTAATACACTTCCCTCATTTTTATGATAAGGAATCACACTTCAATGTCATTGTATCCCCTTTTCACCCCTTCTCACATTTTTTTGTGATTTGTAGTAATTCAAATTATTCTATGTTTCATTCCTCTTGATTTCCTTTCCTTTCACTTCACATTGGATAAAACAAGGTTGAAGTCAAGATAACACTATATTTCACCTAAATTAACAAAGATATATTTTAATATGTTATAGCAATATATTTAGGTGTGTACTTAGTTATAAGATTTAGGTGAGAGAATATTGGAAATATTATAGGAAACATTATTCCTATAAATATGTAACATGTCTTGGATGTATTATTATCAAAGATTAATGAGAATTAGATACAAAAATATTTATGTGTTTAAGAATTTATCTGTGTGTGGCTCCATTGATCATTGTCTCTAAATTCTTAATAATGGTATCAGAGTAAGTAAATGGCCTATTAAATCTATGAAGGGGTAGATCTGATTCAAGATATGGTTTCCATGGATTATGAGAGATTTCATTAATGAAAGATATGCTTTACATAGTTTTAGAAAGTAGTTATTGTGTTTATTTGAATTTCTATAGATTTGAACATAGTTTTTAGGAGGCATTGGATGTGTTTACTCCATCAAAAATGTGTATCACATTTTCTGAGTTTAAATATCCATCACCATTAATTAGTACCCCCTCATATTTGATTAACATTGGAAATATTTGTGGATCATCTCTTATCTTACATCATGTCATAGACTGCATTGAATATCGATTTGATCATTTTACATTGAACAACCTAGGAAATCTATCACACTATGCATTACACAGAGGTGTTACACTTTTATTCAAATATTTTTTCTCACTTAAGTCAACCTCCTATGCTCATATCTCATTTTGATCTACATACACATTTTCATAATTCTTATCAATAGCAATAGTGAAGAACAAGATTCATAAAAATGTATATTTAAATATTATAATGTCTACAACATGCTCAATTTACTGTGGGTTTTTAAACAGTCTATGAATCTTTTGTTACTCTTGTTCAAACCATGTGTTTTCAAAGCTATGTCACAAATGAAATCATATATTTTGGGACTTTACAAGGATGTAGGGCACATGAGGACACAAACATGGAGCACAAAGTTTTCTCATCCACTAATTTGGAGAATCTATAACATATATACACATCTAGGTATTTGTTCAATCGATTGATAAGTTATTTGTGTTATTATGTGAAATAGTTCATTTTAGGTCTTTTTTTTAGTCTTAAAAATAAATAAAAAAGTCATTTATTTAGTTTTGATAGGTTGGTATTAAAATATATATAGAGAGTGAAAGTCCACTACATCATTTTCTATGTAATTAAAGTTTTTTGTGAGTTGGTATTAATGTCCCTTTTGAGTTTAGATTAAGATTTTTATTTTGGTCAATTATATATTATTTGAGTATTTTAGTCTAATATGTCAAAGACTGGACTTTAGTTTTTGTGTCCACATGCTTAAATTATTATTTGAGTTATTTTTTAGAAATTGAAAGTGTCAAAATTGTCAAAATATGTAAAAATAGTCATTTTGTCTTTTAATAGTATATTTAGTATCGTCAAAGTCCAAATTGTAAAATTTTTTAAAAAAATTGACTTACAAATGCATTTTTAGGTGTACCTAACATTCGTTAAGCATGTCAGTATTATGGGTGGGACCCCATTTCAGTCAAAATGTTATATTGGCATACCTACTGAGTAAGTGGTATCATATACTAGAGGATAGAGGATACATAGAGGAAGGAGGTATTTCAGTGACCTCTCGTTAGTCACCAATGATGGGGTTGTACCAATGATGTGGTGACATAGTGTGGTGTGTTATTTTTAGTGTTGTGTGTTTTTCATTTCTACTGTGCAAATAAGAACAAAAGAATAATGCATGTTCATGTAATATATTTTGTGTGAAATTCCAAACATGATTCCTTGATGTGAATACATTACAAAAAGATATAAATCACCAATTTAAGTTAGTTTATGGATTTTAAAAAGGTTCATGGTAGATCCAAAAACCATCGAGAGGTGAACAGTGTTTTGGTAACAGTTATGAGAGTATCTACTACAAAGAACCTGTGACTACCTTATTTATGGAGATGAACCTTAGTGACATGTTCATTTTGATCACATAATATTAATGTAAGATGCATTCCATTACATATAATGGTCATGTGTAGCAATATTATGTTATTAGTATACAGACTTATGAGTATGTGGTGGCATACAGTTCTATTCATGATAATTCTTGGAGGTAGATGGTGTTCATGTTCATTTCAAGGTTTGTGGTAAACCTATAAAACCATGGGAATAGTGAGTCTCTCTTTATCAAGTTCATGAGACAAATAGGGCATGCTACAAGAGGTGAGCATACTACATATAAGAGTGTGAATGTTTTTACACCATGTAAAAACTATGAAGGGGAATGTTAGGAATAGATTTTACATTTTTGTAAAATTGAGTATTTACGGGATGGTAAATAATAATAGGTTGATTTATTGAGAGGTAAATATTAGTTATTGAGTTGTTGTTAAATGTATGGTTAATACGGTAAGATTATTTAGTTAGAATATTATATTGTATTGTTGATATATATTGTTATATGTTATAACAATATATCATATTTAGGTGTGTGCTTAGTTATAGGATTTGGCTGAGAGAATATTAGAGATATTATAGGAAACATTATTCTTATAAATATGTAACATGTTCTAGATGTATTATTATCAGATATTAATGAGAATTAGATAGAAGAATATTTGTGTGTTGAAGAATTTCTCTATGTATATGGATCCATTTACCATTACATGAATTAATCTGTGTGATCAACTCTCTAAATTCCCAATAGTCAAAAGTCCTTTTCTTTTGACAAACCTAATTATAGTGTCTTGACTTTGATAAAGAGTTCTTCTACCTTGGTGTAAGGTTTTTTGTTATGTGACACTATTGGATCACTCACATTGATCTAATTATTTGTGTGTTTGCTTTCATTCTTTTTTCACTTATCTTATAATTTTTTTCTTATTTTTGAACACTATCATTTTGGTCAATATAGTCTCTTATAGACTGTACTTTTCCTCCTTCTAGTAGTACATAGTTGACCTATATGACTGTGTCTTCTTATTTATCTCTTTCTATTTATCTATCCAGTATTACATAATCAACCTGTATGATTGTGTATCCTTATCAGCCTATATTATCTCCTTATCTATAATATAGAGTCAACCTACATGACTATGTATTCTTCTCTATATGTTAGGTTATAGAACTCAGTCAACCTACATGACTCTATATCCTTTTTCTCACTTTGTCTTGCATCATATTTGTCCTTATTAACCTTTCTCTCTCATCATTAAATTCATGTTTGAGGATAACACAAATTTAAATCAATAGATATGATGAGCTTTACCAACCCCAATAGGTTTTCTCGTAAACAACTTGTGGCTCCTACATTAGAGAAAGGTAATATGCATTTGGCTACTTGTACTACAAACTATGGGACCCCTCCTCATGCATATTCAGTTATCAACCCTCTTTTCTCCTTAAAATATCAACGTAAATTAGAGTATACTACATAAATGTTTTTCTTCATTAATGAATTCCTCAATAGTGAGGAAAAGACCCTTCTACTATTTATCACCTTATGATAATTAGTCAAATAGAATAATCCAATTCACATTCCCCCACATTCTCACATGGATTTTGGGGAAATAACTTCTTTGTCTCTTAACTTTTTCCCTCTCTTTTGACCCTCTCTTATACTATGACCTCTTCTTCTTTGATTTCCTCAACTTGTATGATAAGTATCTCTATTAACATGGTAGGTTTAATATCTAGTGGGTTGTTTCCATGACCCACTCTTCTTCATTCTTCCACTAGTGCATTATTGGATACCCATGGTAATCATGCCACTAGTGCTTCTTATTATAATCCTTCTACTAGTGTATCTTTTGTAGCATAATTAAATCATGCTACTAGTGCCTCCCTTGCTAATAATTCCTCTCAAGCTACTAATATCATCCATGCCACTACTCATAGTGGTACCCAAGCCACTAATACAAATTCTAATGCTTCACATGTTACAAATAATACCACTCAAACCCATCAAATTTTGTTACAAACTCTTAAAAAATAAACACTTTCGAAGATAATAATGCCAGCCAAATGTTGAAAATAAAAAATCACCTTATTCATCTCCAAAATAACCCTCAATAGATTTCATAGGGAGCATATAACAAAAATGCCTCCCCACCCCCGTTAGGGATTCCCATGGCAACATTATCCCTTAACCACCTTTTGTAAACAAAGAAATCAAACACATTCAAAATGAACATCTTACATCTCAAATTTATAACATTGATATAAGAGGAATCACCTCTACCATTATCTATAATGGGGAAACTAACCCTACCCTACACTTAATTTTTTTTGAAATCTATACAAAGATTGGGTCAAGTTAAACACTTTTTTTGCTACCAAGATCTTAGCAAAAACCTCTCCAAAGATGCTTTATATTGGTATAACCAAATCAAGTCTCTTTCTATCACTATTTTGGAAGATATAGTTAATGCTCTAATATAAGTTTTTCAAACTAGTGACCTTCCTAAAAATACCTTGGCTCATTTTATTAATTAAAAATAACTTGATATGGAAACTGCACAAGATTTCATCAAAAGGTGGAAGACCTTGTCTAACAAGTGTGAACACAACATGGTATATGATAACCTCTTTCATCTATTCACCAAATTTCTCTATCCTAAGTTGTAATATTGGGTTCATACTCTTTCTCCATCAACTTTGGAAGAGGCGGCCATCGACCAAGCCAAGCACCAAGATTTCCTTGTGCATCTATTTTAACCATCCCAACCTCTCATGGGCACTTGTATTCTCATCAAAAATAAAAATCATCATGATAATAACATTGGTGTCATTGATTCTTATGATACCATTCATAATATTCAAGGTATTTCTCCTAACCATGCTTTAGAATAAGCTTCCCCTCTAAACCACACCCTTAATCCTCACCTTTATCTAACAAATAACATCAAGTTCATAAGCCTTTATCCTTATCAAAATATAAAAATAATCTATCAAAGCCTCTTCCATGAGATATTTATCCCACTCAACTTATGAAGTCATGGTATGATCTAAATAAATTATGTTGGTTTAATGCTAGTTGGGGTCACTCTCATGAGATTTTTAGGTAATTGCATAACTTAGCTATGGATTTCTTCCTTAGTCCCAATTTTAACCATGATTAACTCATTATTAAATGTCAAAAATCCTATGACATTACCTTCAAATCTCACTAAACACAAATAAAAACTCAATATTTTAACTAGGCTAATGTTCATCTAGCCATTTACAAATACTCTCTTCCAAACCACCAAGATTCTAATGATAAGCCTACTTCTTCCATTAATAACATTGAAAATCTTATAGACCCAACTAACAAAGAGAATGTGGTCAACATGACTAATATTCAAAGGGTAGTTACCTTCATTAATTTTCATCCCACCCACACTCACCAATCATCTCACACTTTCCATTTTATCTAATATTGTTCCATGACTCACCTAACAAAGTTGGGGCAAGAAAACCTTATATCTTTTGATGAACCAATTCCAACACCTCCAGTGGATAACATCTCTCATACCATTTCTACAATTTCTATAACCTCTTTACCCATTTCCAAAGTTATTCAACCTTCTCACACTACTTCTTCAAATCTATTTCAAACCAAACCTACATCAACTACCTCATCTCATGATAATCAACCAACTTGTTCCCTATTTAAACTTCATACATACTATCAATACAAATGAACCTCTATCCAATAGTCCCCTCATGGGTTATGATGAATAGGATCTTATTAATAATTATTAATCTCCCATCTCGAATTCCATTTCTTTACTCATGTAAACCTTTCTGCATCATCATAATTGGATTATGTAGCTCTTATTCAAAATGAACATCCCTCATTCTTCCCTAGCAAGACATGAAGCTACCTTATCTGGGTCAGAAGATAGTATCTTGAAATAGTGTGAAGAGATGTCTATACACATTGATGGAATAATGGACGCTTATCTCTCTCTCAAATTCTCCATTAATTTTATGATTCCAAATGAGATTATGCTTTATGTAGATGATCCTCCCCTTTTTATAAGTGTTCAAATTGATGACATACAAGTCAAGAGTTCTTCAATTGATGAGGGTTTAGGTACTTGTGTTTACTCTCCCAACTTTATTAAAACCCTTAGATACTCTAAATGTAATCTTAAGTCCACATGTAGCATGTGTCAAGCCTATGAATGAAGTAAAATTCCTCCCTTAGGTTGTGTGTGGCTCCCTATCACCATCTCACCTATCAATGTTATAGTGAAGGTTATAATCTTCAATTTTCCTCTCTCCTATAACATCTTGCTTGGTAGACCATGGACTCATCACTTGACGCCTATCACCTCTTCTACTTGCCATTGTGTCAAGTTCCCTCATAATGGTGGAATATATAGGATTAAAGGAAACACTAACCTTTAGAATTTTGAACAATTCCAAGACCACAGTGTATTCAAAATTCTAACCCTTGAACCCCTATCGAGTGTTCTATTTTGATAATCTCAATGGTTTAATTTCCATATCAACTCTACATGATGTTACCATGGTTAACCTAAACTCATTGAGATATACCACATAACCTCTTACATTCTGATGATGATGAGCCTAATGAGATCAACCTCAATATAATTTTTTAATATCTCTCCTCATCTTGTTTCCCAACTTTTACCTTCTCTAAAGTTGCATTCCCATTAAACACCTAATGATATACAAATAATCTTAACTAAGATTTGACACTCTATTCATCATTCCACTTTTGATGAGAAGGGCAACCCTACTTGCATAATCAATCTTCATACACTCAACTATGATGTTGGTTATACCTTAGATGAACCATTTTTAGAGGTCTTTTTCAAGCTTCAGATGCATAAATCATTCATTATCATTCCTATTTATTTCAATCTTTCCATTTATCCTATCACATTTCATCTTATATATTTCCTAATTTTAGTATTATTTCTCTTATTCATAGGGTAGAGATGGTGTGCACACCTCTAATTTACAAATAGCCTCTTAGGATCATGCTTATGGATCATACTATGGATGGTCCCTATCACTTCACTAAATATCAAGACCCTTATAGCCAACTTGCCCCTGAGATACTTCCTACCTTATTTTAACCCTCTATATATCTTGCCCTTCCCTCAGTTGAGCCTATTCTGGATCTTATTCCCACTCTCCCTCTAGTTGAATCTCTTCCTACTACTAATCTTATTTCTCCTTCAGTAAAGCCTTGTCTATTTTCTCCTTTAGCCCCACCTTCACTTAGTGATGGCTTGATCCCTTTACCACAGCTTGCTCATTTTCCCACCCAACATGCTGATCAATCATATTATGATATTCATAGAGTATCCAATCATTGGAATAGAGATTGTACATTATACCAACATTTCCTAGATTTTGCTTCAACTCCCTCTATTAATACACCCACAAAATCTACTAACAAGCATATTTGTTACTTCCATGACACAAATAATTATTCCTCTACTCATTATCATAAATTTTAACAATATATAGACACCTTGCATCCTACTCTTCCTCATCCTAAAAACAAGGCTATACCTCTCCCAAAAGTATTACTTGAGTATATTCCTAAATATGGAGGGTATATTGTCTATGACACTAATACAGTCCACATCAAACCAATAATTACTGCATCCTTTATAAACATATCTAAGATCACCTTATTACCATTGTTTTACCTTTTATCCCTCTTCCCACAAGTCACCCTCACAAGAAGGTTCCCCCTTCTTCCCCCATGGTTCTTCCACCTATGGACCCTTCTCCACCTATGGTTCCTCCACTCGTGGATCCTCTTTCACCACCAATGACTCCTTCATGTCCCATAGATTCCACTCTTATTCCTTCTCCTAAGTATCCCATGCATGATGGCCCTCATGATAATGATCCTTCAAGCATGACTACATTTTCTATCGAGGAGATTCGATGAGAGGTATTTTCCCAACTTTCTCTAAAGATCAATGAGACCCTCATTACAGTTAGAGTCTAGCTTCACAAAGATTTATTAGATGTTATAGAGAGTGTTTATGGGTAAATCTACTAGTATTTATGAACATAACATGGTGTTCCTTCATTTATTTATTCATTTTGGATTATATGTGTGCTTCAAATTTACATTTATCTATCTTATATCATTTGACATTATGTCAATGTCTTATCTATCTTACATGGTTATTTATGTTTCTCACTACATGTTGTCTATGGTGGCATTTCCTTCCTTATGTTCTCTTATGGATTATTTACATGATTACATGCTTTTTCTACTTATAATTTCATTTTCTATGGATATCTTATTTCTTTTTTATGATTGTTTTCTACCTTATCTCTACAACATGGATAATCATTATTGTGACTTGGTTATATAAACCTTTCCCCCTTAGTCATTTCTTATTCACCATGTGATCAGTTAGTAAATAAATCATCTCATTATAATCTCATTTTATTGGTCCATATTTGATCTCCATTTATTCCCCTTATTTCCTTTTGTAAACTAAACATACAAATGGTTGAAACTTGAGATGACATGTTAGTTCATAGGTAAGCCTAAGTGTTATAATTATTCATGTCTTTGGATACTTATCTTTCTTTATCCAAATTCTAAATATAATTCATATGTATCACTTTGTCTCTCATGATTGGTCACTCCAAGTCCATATGGAGGAGGAATCTTAAAATCCATAAAAATTTAAAATCCAAATCATTTAAAAAAAAAACAATGATACAAAAGGAAATATTAAACATTCCAAAATTTAAATGACATTAAAATATGTGATTCAAAGCACATCTCCTTTTTCTAATTGAATATCAAAATCCATAGTTGGACTCATTAAAGAGTCAAGGTCCGTGTGGGTGCAGTAGGCTAGTAGATTGGGAAAGGAGAATAAAAATATTTTAGTACTACCTACTTTCTCATAAAAGTACCCAATCATCACAGTAGACCAACAACTTTGTAAGAGGTCCTAAGGAATGAGGAACATATTGTGGGAAGGTAAGTCCATTTTAATTTCCCTATTCAAACAAGCAACATTAGTTGATCTTAATATCTCACTTATATATATATATATATATATATATATATATATATATATATATATATATATATATATATATACTTGTTCTTACTTTGAATGGGTGTCTTTTGCATATTGATGGTCACTAGTCACTTAGTGTCTTTCTATGTCCTTAGTATGCCTCATATTTCTTAAGGTCTTCTCATAGATTCCTATGTTGTTATTTTACTTTCCCTCTTTCATTTCCCATAATCCTAATATGTCACCTTGAGAAATATTGTTTTGTTCACTAATCACTCCCCTTAGGGATTCCATTTTTGAGTTACAATGTAAGACCATGGGATAGGACCAGGCCTTCCTCACAAATTCCCAAATTACCATTCCAAACATCCCCTTTAACATATTTTTCCTGTTATGTTCCACCTCATTGTTGTTCCTTTGTGAGGTGCAATGTAATACCATAGATAGTACCTATCACCAATAATGAATTCCATAAACCACTTTAGTTTCTACTACCACTTCATGACCATAAAGTCCTATGAGGCATACATAGAGTATTATAGATTATACAACTCTAGATTTGGCACATATGTACTATAATTGGAAGCATGACCATTTTATTATACCATATTCTTTGTCTAGATCACCTTATGAGCATAAAAAATGATAAAAAAATTAATAATATGCAAAAATATTTAAATAAATCAAAAATATAAAAATATTTAGCATTCACATGTTTACTAGCTTTTGTATATGTTATTTTATTTATTTTAGTAGATAGAAATTTTATTTTTACATATACACATATGTTTTAAGGGTAATTTAGTGTGATACAAGCATACATTATATCCATGATATAGACACATATAGATGTTGGACCTTCCCTCTACCCATGTGACACACTACATTAGGGGAAGAAGCTTATATTCAGCATGATTGATACATGTTCTATTATTTTATGATCACTTTAAATTATTTTATTGATCTTATATATGAATTATTACACACTCCTACACTAAATCTTACATCTTATACAATGTATTTGATATGTTATGTTATGGGACATTTTGCTAACACATGTTTGCAAGAACTCGTATGATATGATTATTATAGTTGCTTATTTATTTCACTTATTCATCTTTTCACATGTCTTATGTAAGTAAATAATTCTTGTTTACTACCTTATCTTAGTTATGGAAATTTTGAACAAGTTCCTTGTTTGTTGGCCCTCGTTCTAGGAGAGTTGATTTTTTATTTGTTGAGTGGACATTTGAACATGTCCTCCCCTTTGAGTGTGTGTTATTTTAACATCTCCCCTATGTGAGGTATCTTTATACCTTTTTTATGTGATATTGAGTGTTCTTATGTTTGGTATTGATTATTTGTTGCGATTGTGCTCATTACTTCTAGACATTATCATGATACATATCATGCATCTTAGGGATTATTATCTTTGGAAAATTCAAGATTCATTGATATATAGACTTAGACATGATACCACTATATTCTTCTTTAATACATGGATGATATAGATATAACATGTTTATTTTATCCTTTTGAGATAAGATGATTGTCACATTACATTTCCCTCACATCAAAAAGAGGGGCATGTCATAGAAATATTTTTCCACATACACATAGTTGGTATAATTGGCAAAATTTGATATAGTTTATATGATTTAGATATATATTTGGGTCAAAATTTTAGGCATTTGGTATTGATTTTCATAGATTTGGAAAATAATTTTTCAAATTTGTGATAGATATTATACTATAGATTTTGATAGAATTTATATTGAAACACATTTTAGGTGCATATTCCATGAAAATGATCTAGAATCATAGATGCATATTTATATTATATACACATTTATACACCAACCTTACCAAGATGCACCATTTGATAATTTATTTTCTATAATAATTAGATATTTTGAGTAGTGTGATCAAGATTCAGTTCCCTTTATGGCCTTGGCACTGCTCTCATTTTTTAGGTTGATATGGTTGTATGATTTCACTTGGATATATTATGTATTCACTTGAGATGTGTGATCAAGATTTAGTGCACTCAATGGACTTGGAAAAACTCACCTTTGCACTAGATTGAGGGCATGATAACCCTCAAATTATACTCTTCACATCTCCAAGGTTAAATTTTTAACCTCTCTCTATATAATTAATTATCTAGGAATCATCATTACCAAAGCAAACTACAAATGGGAAACATGGTTTAATCGACAAACATGCATACTCCTTCTTTGCTCTCTTTTATTTCAAGCAGTTAAATTATTTCAAATTTCAAATTGTATTTAAATTATAGTGAAATATATTATTATTTTTAGGTAATAAATAAATAAATAATTCAAATGAGGCTCAAGTCAAAGTAAGGTGTGTTGTACACACCAATATATGTATTTCTTTTCATTTAACCTAGTAATTTCATCATTATGCATTACTAGATTAGGTAGGGGGATTATAGCTGAGAAATCTAGATTTTATATGATAAATTCATATTGTACACTTGGAAAATATAATTCATGGATAAATATTTCAATTTAGGACATTTCCAATATTGTGTGGCTTGTGTTCACCATCTCACCATGCCTAAATTTTTATCTTATAGTTTTACCCTAATATTATGATTACCCAAATCACCTATAGCCCAATGTTTAAAACTTGATATATATCCTTTAATAATAGTTACATATATTTAACATTTTCATATTCTCCAAGATAATACTATTCATATTAGGACACTAGCATCAATGTTAGTGTCTCAGGTGTAACGCTAGTGTTCGTGCCTTACAAAAAATCAAAATTTCAAATCTTTTGATATATGTACAAGTCAACCTATTTATATAAATTAACTCTCCCATGAGATATTTTTGAATTGTATAGTATAAATATAAAACAAATCCCACTCATTAATACATTTATTAACTACCAAGCAAGCACATATCGAGATCACTAAATCATTTACACAATTGAGTTATGTTTCCCTATTTGTTGTTGATCTTGAGATCCCAATACCTTCAAAGGTACTCATGGGGGTTGAGTGTCCTAAAGAGGAAAGAGGGGGAAAATGCATGGGATGAAATATCCCCTAATAATTCTTAAGATTTATGTTGGTTCAATCCAAGGACTGAGCAAGTTAGCCTTTTGTATTCAAAGAGTCATGACTCTTACTATAGGGTTCAAGATATGAGTAATTGTACCTTGGGTTAGTTTCTACATGAGACAGCTTCTATTTGTTTATTATTTTTTGAAATATACTTCATATATTTATAAAATAGGGTATAATGTTTGAGTTATAAAATTAACATAAAAAGAAGGTATATTAGTGTAGGAAAGAGTGTTTCCATGTCTAGGAGGTGTTAATACTTCAAGAACTGATCTAAGGGCCTTGCCATAATTTTACCAATATGTGCCAAGCTTAATCAAAGGTTATGACTCAATATGAAACAATTGGAAATGTTTGAAGAAACATGAAATAATGCTTGATTTTTAAACCCCTTATTAAATATCAATATTCAAAATCCCATAGTAAATAACAAACAAAATCTTAAAAGATAACTTGTAGATTAACACACATTACAAATATTTTAAGAGAAATGCAAAGGGTTCAAAAATGGGTTAGAATAATGAATCACATCATAACCACTGTGGTCATTAAATAACAAAGCATTAGTTCAATCTTCTTAACATTAACATTCATTTAATAACAGGAAATGATTAACAACTTTTGATAAATAAACCATCAATTTTATAGAAAGAGAAAGATTACATTCATTAAAATGAGTTCATTTACAAAATATATCAGTCATGACAGATATTCACAATCCAAAAGGGTGAAGAAAGAAGTAGGTGAAATCCTATCTTAATTCCAACAACATTTTGGGACTAATAATTTTTTACCTTTAAAACATAATAAATTTATAGATGAGGATGGGGCTCACCTCCTAGTAGCATGAGATTCCCATATTAGGCCATGATGGCCACTCCAAGTTGTTAAAACTAGATCAATATCAAAAAGAGAATAAAATCCCCTTGACTCCATCCAAAATATCCCCAAGGGATTACTTAACTGATATGGGGAGGAGCTATGGATGAACTACCTCCCTTGTTTAGTCTCTACTCCACTAATAGCTAGTGCATCTACCACTAATTCAAAATCTCAAGCTAGTTTGGATAGATTCATTTTTAGCTCTCAAAAGATCACCTCAGACTAGGCCACCAAACTTTTATAAACTTGGAGTGGGCCTCCATATCCACCTTAATTTTTAACACCTAGCTAATGCTTGTAATAGATTGGGTGGAGATTTACATCACCACCTTGGCCCCAAACTTGTTGACCTTAGCCACTTTTATGCTCATAACCTATTTTAAATGACCCAAGTGAACCCCAAAATCACCCTTGTCCAACAGAGTGTCATCCAAGTGGAATAACACTAAGATATTGACTTTTTTGAATTAGTCTAATATCTTCTTCTTGCTTTCTTCTAAGGGAACCACCATAGTCTGTGCTAGGCCCATCCATTCCTTAATTTTATCCCTCATGTTCTTGAAATATGTTTGGTACAATATTAGGTCTAAAGTGGGTATAATATTTAGCTTTAGTAACATGACCTTGTTCACTATAACCACCAACTTCCTACACTTTCTCTTTTCTAGAGTAATTCTTTCCAAATAAGCCTAGGTCCTTTGAATATGCATCTTGATACTTGAAATATTCTCCACCACTCTTATCATTACTAATAAAATTTATAAGAGGGAATAATTAACTTATCTAATTAGATCATTAGGGAAGGATCTCTTCACATGTGCTTCCAAGGCTCAAACTTTCTCATACATGTCCTTCTAACATATCATGGGTAGCTCAAAGGATAAAGATTGGGTTTTCATCTACCTTTTCCTCTCCCATGGAATTCCTCACCTTCGTAATGTATAAAATATTCTATTAAGTCTTACAAACCATAGGTTTCCCCTTCTACATGAACTTATGATTAAGGATCCTCTGCATATTTCCTATGGTGCAGTCAAAGTCCCATTGCACATCATGGAAAACTTAGATTATCTTTTTATGTGCCTTTGACACCATAGCCATTCCTAAGGTGGGAAGAGGTGTTGGTGTGGTAATAAAGATGGTGGTGATATGGGAAGATGAGGTGGAGGGGGAATGGAAGAAGTTTTTGGGATGAATGAATAAAGCAGGGGAGGAAGAGTCATGGGGGTATAGGGAGGCAATATGAATGGGGAGACCCAAAAAATCATTTGTACTTGCCACTAACTCTGAGTTAGGTTCACCTATGGGGATATGACTCTAGGGAGATGGAAATTTAGTAGAAAGGAGGAGATTATTTGATTAAAGTTAAATCCCTAGGTACCTAGGATGATAAAAAAATGGAGGTTTAAAATGATGTAGGGAGTCATTAGGAGTGGTGTAGGAGTAGTGGTAACCTAAAGAGGAGGATGAGTGGGAGAAATTGGTACCTGAATGGAAGGTGAGGTGAAAGAGACCATGAGGGTTAACTAGGGAAGCTTCTAGACCATGAAGGGTATCATTAAAACAACCTAGGATGAATGAATTATAAATATAGGTGTACTTATTACATGAAATATAGTTTCACTATCTATATTTAGGGATATTATGAGAACTTGAATCTATGAAATGACTTGTGGGGGAACCAGGGAGGTCCCAAGTTGGGGAATGGATGACACATCAAGGAAAGAGTATGTAAAGATGTTGTGCATGGCTAAGGCCATAGGTACTTTGATGAATTATTGAGGGGGTGAAATGGGGAGTAGGGGAGGCATCACATAAGTGGATGGTTGGGGAGTTAGTAAACTAGGTGGTGCCATGAGAATTTTTTGGAGAGTGGAGGGTGTGGGGAATGAGATTTATGCTAGTGTTAGTTATTGGTACTTCTTTAAACTAGTCTCTACGATATTTAGGATATAAAAATTAGGTCATGTGTCGATGAGGGCTGATCTATTTGGAGAGGAACTAATTGAAACCTAGTTTCTTGAGGCTAAACTCCTTGAGGCCTAGGTACTTGAACTAGAATATGTGGTAGAGGTGGATCTATGGGCATAGGTGTAGGAGGAGATCTAGGAGGATAATTTACTAGGAATCCTTTCATGATTCTCCTTGAAATTTGGGGGAGTCCCTTAAGCCTCTTCATTATACTGGGTTAATTTGGAAGAGGTAAGACTAGCCTAGGTGGATGGCCTGGGATGGGCCTACTTTCCTTTATTATTATTTCAAGCCTCAATTCTAGTGAACAACTCATGATCATCTACTAAATTCAGGTATAACTCATCATAATCCTCATGTTGGTATAAATAATTAAGGTTGAGACAAAACTTATACTTGGCTAAGTTATCCTATATCACACTATGTGGGTCCCAATCTTTGTGATCTACCCTACCAAAGGCAAGGGAGAGCCTCCTAGCTACCATATTTTATATATGGGTAAATTATGGTATACATGGTGCCTCATAATTCTTAGGAGAGGCAAATAGGCCCTTTTTCAATGGTTTATCTATTGTTTGAAGACACCTTCCACCAATTAGTATGTAACTTCTTAATTTATGATGTTAGTCCTTCTTTAGACTAGTCTCTGAGTTAGTTGGGATGTCAAACATTAGGGCATGTGTGGTTGGGTGCCAAGCCATTTGGAGAAGAGCTAGTTAAAACCTAGTCTCTTGAGGTTGAACTACTTGAGGGTGAACTACTTGAACCAAAAGATGTGGTAGAGGCATAGATGAGGGCTAAGTTGTAGGAAGATCTCTAAGAGGAGAATTTAATAAGACTCATTACATGATTCCCGTCGAAAGCTAGGGGAGCCCCTTAAACCTCCTCATCAAGTTGGGTTGATGTGGAAGAGGCAATTCCAACCTAGGTAGATGGCCCAAGGTGAGCCTACTTTCCTTTCTTATTTTTTTACCCTTAATTATAGTGTAAAACCTATTCATTCTACTTAATTTAGGTATAACTTGTCATCATCCTTAGGCTAGTCAACATAATTTGTGTTGAGATAGGCTTGTTACTTAGCCAAGTGAGTCTGTATAACACTATATAGGTCCTAGTCTCTTTGATCTACTCTACCTAAGGCAAGGGAGTCACTCCTAGATACCATATTCTATAGAGGAGGGAAGGCTTGGTATACATGATGCATGATAGTGATCAAGAGAGGTGGGTAGACCTCTATTGATGGTTGATGTAGTGTCTAAAGACACCTTACACCATCTAGTATGTAATTTATTACTCTAAAAGGTAGTTTGATACTTGATAGGATAGGTAGAGAGGATTCTTGAGAGTTCTCACCACCTAAATGAGTGTGTCATCTTAATAGTACCAATAGTCACCAATGGGCCTTGAGAGAGTCCTAGATTTATTTTGATATTTGAGTCATAGGTGCCTTGTTAATGGCCATGAAAACCATCAGGTAAAAGTATTCATAGATATCTCAGATGTGGTTTTGATACTAGTGGCCATATAGTTTATATAACATTACATGTAACACTACTCCCCTAAGAACACATACTAAAAAAGTAGAAGGATTGAATTTAAGTGTCTCATAGACATGTCTACTAAGAAACTCATCATGTGTAAATAACAACCTCCCTAGGAATTCTCCACGACCTTGATCATGTTGACATTTATTATCCCTCCAAAGATAGGGACTTTCTCACATTGGATGAATATGTGGAGTAAGGGAGTCCAAAGGATGTTGATGTATAAATAGTCACTCTTTCCTAACAATCAGTTAAGTAGGATCATTCTAACATATAATATCTATTTGAAAGTGTAGAAAATATACATATTCATGTCCATCTTATCAACTCACCTTGGATTAAGGTTCTCAACCCATTCCTTCAGGACATCATAAATCTATTGAATTATAGTCTAGGTAGTCATTATGGTTGAATCCTAAGATATGATATACTCAGGGACATTGTATTAAGACTTTAAGGAATATCCCAAGATGTTGGTGATATGATGCTAGTTGTTCATAAAGTAGACCATGTTGTGGATACCATCTTATGCCCACTTTGATGTATGCAATAATTTATTTAATGAGTCAATAAAGGGAAAGACCATAGGCTTATCCATGGCTCTATGTATCCCACAATTCTCATAGGCCTAAAGGGAATATTCAAATTTAGCTTCATCCTCATCATCACCATTAGAAGACTTGGGTTCCAAATCATTTACCTTAAATATTTCATTGTAATAATTGAAATGCATCAAACCATTTGGGAATTTAGTGTGTCAATACTCTAGCTCATATTTAGGGTTAAAGCATGAGGGGACAATTACATTTGGGATAGATTATGGTTATAAATAAAACTAAGAAAAAGGTAAGACATTAAGGGCACTGGTTGAAGTATAAATAAAGGAGTGGATTCTAGGAAACTAAGAGAAATAATAGTTAATGAGTTCATATCAAGGCACTTATAGGGATTCACATAGAAATCCTACATTAATGAAGCTAATGGTTCACTTAGTGTGAATTCAAATTTGAGTTGTTGGTTTGATCCTCCAATTTATTTCATGATATAGAAACAAACTCAAAGATATCAATTATATGCCACTTGCTAGATTTGGTAGCTAAGACATGATGTTTTAAATTGTCTAATCAGGGCCTAGTTTCCATTCAATTAATGCCTAGAGTGTGGTAGGAACATATCCATATCATCCTCAAGGATTCCCAAGTAGTTCTTACTTTGTGTCACATGTATTCTATTCATTGATTCATGTTATAATAGTCAAAACTTAGGCATGACCTAGTGCTTCATCCTTGCATACTTAGAGGAATAAAAATGTCATTTAAAGGACACATGGTGTCTTTTGATTAGCCATTTTAACTATAATTATAACTCATTATGGTAGTCCCTAGGTCTATTAGGCTCTACCTACCAATATTGTATGGAAATTCCATGTATCTTTATGTGAGAAGTTAGGCTCTCCTAGGCCCTGACATCTCTATCAGGTCTGAGAGACTTACAATCCTTACAATAGGTTGCATGGCACTTTCATTTTTGGTTAGGCTCTCCTAGGTTCTAACATCTCTATAAAATTATGGATCTTGGTACATATAATAGTGAGGGGAAATTATTGGTTGGATCTTGTTAATTATAACTTTTGGGCCTCATGGCATCCTTTCATCTAATCAAGATCTCCTAGGCTCTGACATTTTTATTAGATTTAGGAAACTGACCATTGTGACTTTGGGGTGCCCTGATTGGATAAGATATGAAAGGATATGACTATGAGCTATGTGGTGTTATATCATTTGGTTGATCTCTCCCAAGCTTTGACATCTCTATCAGATCTAGGAGACTAACCATTTTGACTTTAAGGCACCTTGATTAGATAAACTCTAACATGCTCTGACTTCAGTGATAGATATCCACATTGCTCATTTTCATTCCATCATTCCTCCTATGGAAATCAATGAAAAAAGACTAATAAAAATTCAAAAAACATGATGAATAAAAAATTCACCTACTTAACATCTATATTTCATAAGGTACCATGTAGACTCTAGGATTCTGGCATTTTGGTAGACTAAGACTCTGGGAGTTTGAGAGCTTATGAATTTTAAATGAAAATAATTTTATAGAAAAGTTAATGCATCAAACCCTCTAACCAAGAAATATCTTGATATATTTTATGATATCACCAAGGCTTGATTTCATTAACTTTAGAGGTCACATGGGCTCTCAACAAGGATTAATAAACCATTAAAAATGTGTAATACACTTGGGGAGACCAAGCTAGAATGGGAATTAAAGGATTCTCTCTTGATGGAGTTGGTTAGAGTGAGATAGAATGCCCAATAACTTTGAGTTATCATTTTAAAAATGGGTCCCCCCATTTTTTTACAAAATAGGGGGTGTGTTGGCCACAACAAATGGTGACTTCCACAAATAAAGTGGTGTTTAATCACTTAAAACCCAATATGTTAACATCTATTCCTACATAAAATGCAAAATGAAAATAAATATTTAGACACATCATAAAAATAAGGAACTAAATAAATGTATAACAAGTGATATACTAAGCCTTATTCCCGTATAAAACCATCAATGTTTGTGAGGTGATACTTTTTCAATTGATTCAATTTTAGATCTTAAGTAAATAAGTCTAAGTCAAGTTGGGCATTAGATCTCCCAAAGGGGGAATTATTGGTTGTAAAACTTGGAGGAGAATGGTATGGTAATTTTTATGTTACCTAATAGATGTTTATATCCCTAATATATAAAATTTTGGTCCCATTAAAGGCCTTACTCCATTGCTAGCTAGATTAGAAAGCCTACGACAGAGGTTACATGAATAACCCTTTTGAGGAAGACTCATAATTTAGATTATACATGTTATTATAGCCTTATTTTAAGGTTTTGTTATGAATATATTTTGTAGTTTTATCCATTGAGGGTTTGGGACCAATCTAAGGGTGATGGGATGTTTAGAAATATATAAATACCCAATCGATCTTAGATTGGTTTGGTGATCTCACTTTTCAAGATTTGCTTATTAAGTGTAGTTTTGATGGATTTTGTCAAGACATGGGGTTGTTCTAAAATTCACCTATTTAGTTAAGAATAATTGGCCTCCAAGATATAAAATTAAAAATAATATCTTACAACCTTTGACCTACTTAAAATGAAAGCTTACCTTTTTTATTCCAATGTTTAACTGTACCTATAGGGTGGTTACTTACTGCAAGTTCTCTAAAGGATCCTTATAGTTGGGATCAATCCCTTGAATTAAATTAAAGTATATATCAAGGTCAAGGTTTTGTGAGAGGAAAACATAAAAGGAATAAAACAATACCAAAAACAAAAAAACACAACAAAATCAAACATGCAATAGAAACAAACACATAATAAAAGCAAACTAGTCTAATATATACATTACCACCTTTATAAAGGTTATTCTAAGATCACATTAGAAGGGGCAGATAAGAATTAATTATTCAAGAAATGTCTATTCAATAGTAGTGGGAGGTCACTTCCTTTGAGGTCCTTAATGTGGAAAGTGTTTTGGCTAAGTAGCTTGAATATTGAGTAGGGGCCAATCCATAGGGGGTTAAATTTGTCATGTTATCCCTTTTATCATGAGATTTATCCCATAGTAGGTACCAAATCATAAATCCTAAAGTATTTAAACTTAGCCCTTTTGTCAAAACATTTTTTGATAGTTCCCTAATGTCTGTTAAAGTTGAATAAGGCTTCATCCTGGTCTTCCTTTGGTTGGACAATGTTTAACAACCTGGAGTTCACTTTATCATCTTGTTCTACATAATGTTGTATGAATTTATATGTAGGTAACCTAAGTGTAATTATTATCACTATATCAAGTCCATATGCCAATAAAAACTATGATTTTTTCAACACTTACTTATGCCTAGTATGGTCAGCCCACAAAATAAATTTAAGTAGTGAGTGTCACTCTTAGGGTTTCTTTTCTACATATTTTTTATGGAAACAATTAGGTTTTTATAAGTGGATTTTACTAGTCTATTAATAGTTGGTATGTAATTTATTACTATAAAAGGTAGTTTGAGACTTGATAGGATAGGTAGAGAGGATCCTTAAGAGTGCTCACCACCTAAATGAGTGTGTCATTTTGACAGTACTAATAGTCACCAATGGGCCTAAGAGAATCCTACATTTATTTTGATATCTAAGGCATGGGTGCCTTATTAATGGCCATGTAAACCATCAAGTAGAATTATTCATATATATCTTAGATATTGTTCTGATACTAGTGGCCATATAGTTTGTATAACAATACATGTAACACCACTCCCCCAAGAACACATGCTAAAAAATTAGAAGGCTTGAATTTAAGTGTCTCATAGACTACGTCTACTAGGAAACTCATCATGTAGAAATAACAACATCCCTAGGCATTTTCCACCACCTTGATCATGTTGACATTTATTATCCCTCCCAGCTCAGGGACTTTCTCACCTTGGAGGATTATGTGGAGTAAGGGAATCCATAAGATGTTGATGTGTAGATAGTCACTCTTTCCTAATAATTTGTCAAGTAGGATCATTCTAACATATAATATCTATTTAAAAGTGTAGATAATATACGTATTCATGTCCATCTTATCAACCCACCTTGCATCAAGGTTCTTAACCTAGTCCTTTAGGACATCAAAAACATAGTGAATGATAGTCTAGGTAGTCACTATGGTTGAATCCTAAGATAAGATATACTCAAGGACATTCTAATAATCCTTAAAGTAATCCCCAAGATGTCGGTGATATGATGCTAGTTATTCATAAAGTAGACCACGTTGTGGATACCATCTTATTCCCACTTTGATATATGAAACAATTTATCGAATGATTCAATAAAGGGAAAGACCACAAGCTTATCCATGGCTCTATGTATCCCACATTTCTCATAGGCCTAAAGAGAATATTAAAATTTGGCTTCATCCTCATTATCACCATTTGTAGACTTGGATGTCAAATTAATGACCTTAAATATTTCATTGTAATGATTGAAATGCATCAAACCATCTAGGAATTTAGTGTGTCAATACTCTAGCTCATCTTTAGGGTTCAAGGATGAGGGGACCATTACATTTGGGATAGATTATGGTTATAAAGAAAACTGAGAAAAAGGGAAGACATTAAGGGCACTGGTCAAAGTAGAAATCAAGGAGTGGATTCTAGGAAACTAAGAGAAATAATAGTTAATGAGTTCATATCAAGGCACTTATAGGGATTCACATGGAACTCCTACATTGATGAAGATTAAAAAATCACTTAGTGTGAATTCAAATTTGAGTTGGTGGTTTGATCCTTCCATTTATTTCCTAATATAGAAATAAACTCAAAGATTTCAATTATATGCCACTTTCTAGATTTGGTAGTTGAGACATGATGTTTTAAATTGTCCAATCAGAGTTTAGTTTCCCATTCAATTAATGCCTAGAGTATGGTAGACACATGTACATATCATCCTCATGGATTCCCAAGTAGTTCTTACTTTGTGCCACATGTCTTTTATTCATTGATTCATGTTATAATAGTCAAAACCTAGGCATGACCTAGTGCTTCATCCTTGCATACTTAGAGGAATAAAAAGGCCTTTTGGAGGAGACATGGTGTATTTTGATTAACCATTTTAAATCTAATTGTAACTCATTATGGTATTACCTAGGTATATTAGGCTCTACCTACCAATATTATATGTAAATGCCATTTGTCTTTATGTGAGAAGTCAGGCTCTCCTAGGCCCTAACATCTCTGTTAGGTCTGAGAAACTGACAATCCTAACAATAGGTTGCATGGCACTTTCATTTTTGGTTAGGCTCTCCTAGGTTCTAACATCTCTATAAAATTATGGAGACTTGGTACATATAATAGTGAGGGGAAATTATTGGATATGGATATTGTTAATTTTAACTTTTGGGCCTCATGGCATCCTTTCATCTGATCAGGATCTCCTTAGGCTCTGACATTTTTATTAGATTTAGGAGACTAACCATTATGACTTTGGGGTGCCCTGATTGGATAAGATATGAAAGGATATGACTATGAGCTGTGTGGTGTTATATCATTTGGTTGAGCTCTCCCAAGCTTTGACATCTCTATCAGATCTAGGAGACTAACCATTTTGACTTTAAGGCACCTTGATTAGATAGACTCTAACATGCTCTGACTTCAGTGATAAATATCCACATTGCTCATTTTCATTCCATCATTCCTCCTATGGAATTCGATGAAAAAACACTAATAAAATTTCAAAAAACATGATGAATAAAAAATTCACCTACTTAACATCTAGATTTCATAAGGTACCATGTAGACTCTAGGATTCTGGCATTCTAGTAGACTATGACTCTTGGAGTTTGAGAGCTTATGAATTTTAAATGAAAATAATGTTATAGAAAAGTTAATGCATCAAACCCTCTAACCAAGAAATATCTTGATTTATTTTATGATATCACCAAGGCTTGATTTCATTAACTTTAGAGGTCACATGGGCTCTCAACAAGGATCAATAAACCATTACAAACGTGTAATACACTTGGGGAGACCAAGGTAGAATGGGAATTAAAGGATTCTCTCTTGATGGAGTTGGTTGGAGTGAGATAGAATGCCCAATAACTTTGAGTTATCATTTTAAAAATGGGTCCCCCCATTTTTTTAGAAAATAGGGGGTGTGTTGGCCACAACAAATGGTGACTTCCATGAAGAAAGTAGTGTTTAATCACTTAAAACCCAATATGTTAACATTTATTCCTACACAAAATGCAAAATGCAAAGAAATATTTAGACACATCATAAAAATAAGGAACTAAATAAATGTATAACAAGTGATATACTAAGCCTTATTCCCATATAAAACCATCAATGTTTGTGAGGTGATACTTTTTCAATTAATTCAATTTTAGATCTTAAGTAAATAAGTCTAAGTCAAGTTGGGCATTAGATCTCCCAAAGGGGGCATTATTGGTTGTAAAACTTGGAAGGGAATGGTATGGGAATTATTATGTTACCTAAAAGATGTCTATATCCCTAATAAATATACTTTTAGTCCCATTCAAGTCCTTTCTCCATTGCTATTTAAGCCACAAAGCCTATGATGGAGGTTACCTGAATAACCCTTTTGAGGAAGACTCATAATTTAGATTATACATACTATTATAGCCTTAATTTAAGTTTTATTATGAATATATTTTTTAGTTTTATCCATTGAGGGTTTGGGACCAATCTAAGGGTGATGGGATGTTTATAAATATCTAAATACCCAATTGATCTTAGATTGGTTTGGTGATCTCACTTTTCAAGATTTTCTTATTAAGTGTAGTTTTGATGGCTTTTATCAGGACATGGGGTTATTATAAAATTCACCTATTTAGTTAATAATAATTGTCCTCCAAGATATAAAATTTAAAATAATATCTTACAACCTTTGACCTAGCTTACCTTATTTATTCCAATGCTTAATTGTACCTATAGGGTTTTCATTATCATTCAGGGTGGTTACTTACTGTAAGTTATCTAAAGGATCCTTCTAGTTGGGATTAATAACTTGAATTAAATTAAAGTATATATCAAGGTCAATTTTTTTGTGAGAAGCAAACAAAAAAGGAACAAAAAAACACTAAAAACAAGAAAATATAACAAAATCAAACATGTAGTAGAAACAAACACACAATAAAAGCAAACTAGTCAAATATATACATTACCACCTTTATATAGGTTATTTTAAGATCACATTGAAAGGGATAGATAAGAAGTAATTCTTCAATAAATGTTCATTCACTAGTAGTGGGAGGTCATTTCATTTGAAGTCCTTAAGGTGGAAAGTGTTTTGGCTAAGTAACTCGACTATCTAGTAGGGGCCAATCCATAAGGGGTTAAATTTGACATGTTATCCATTTTATCATGAGATTTATCCCATAGTAGGTACCAAATCATAAATCCTAAAGTATTTAACCTTAGCCCTTTTGTAAAAACATTTTTTGATAGTTCCCTAATGTCTGTTAAAGTTGAATAAGGCTTCATCCTGGTCTTCCTTTGGTTGGACAATGTTTAACAACCTGGAGTTCACTTTATCATCTTGTTCTACATAATGTTGTATGAATTTATATGTAGGTAACCTAAGTGTACTTATTATCACTATATCAAGTCCATATGCCAATAAAAACTATGATTTTTTCAACACTTACTTATGCCTAGTATGGTCAGCCCACAAAATAAATTTAAGTAGTGAGTGTCACTCTTAGGGTTTCTTTTCTACATATTTTTTATGGAAACAATTAGGTTTTTATTAGTGGATTTTACTAGTCTATTACCTGGTGGGTAGTGATTGGATGAGAATATTAATGTAATTCCATTATCATATGCCCATTTGATGAACTCTATAGATTGAAATGTAGGGTTGTTATCACATACCAATGAGACTAAGGTCCCAAACCTAGTGGTCATGTTGTTTTCCATGAATTTGATGACTTTAATGATAGTGATTTTAATTTTTGACACTACTTTGACCCACCTTATGTAATAATCTATACCTATAAGAATAAACTTATGTCCCATTAAATAATTGGGGTTGATAACCCCCATGAATTCAAGCCCCTATTGGGTAAATGGTGTCATTTCTATAATTGGTTGTAATGGCATTGCTTCATGGATTTCCATTTTGGTGAAGGTCTATCACTAATGACAAGTCTGGACATAGGCATGGACATATTTTAATAATTTAGGCTAGTAATATCCTATGTAGTGTATCTTGTTTTCCATTGCATTTACTATAGGGTGATAGGCTCCGAAATTCTCATGAAAGTTTGGCCATTACATCCTTGGCTTCTTATTTTGACAAACATCTAAGGTAAACTCCATGATTATTCTTAAAGATAACTCCTTTATTCAACATATACTATGTTTTATTCAATATGAGGGATCGTTTCTACATTTGATTCAACCTAGGGGTGTGTTCCCATAGAGTAGATAGTGTATTAGTGGGGGATACTAATCTCATTGTAGTAGTATCTCCTGATCTACTTGGTTTATAATGATCCTTGGATTAATTTTGATAATTAATTAAGTAATTCCCTATCCTCTAACCAACTTGTTGGTTTGATTTTTGAATCATATTCCTATAACATTTTCATCTATATACCTCTAAACTTGACCAATTCATTATGCCCCAACATTTTCTTGATGGCTAGGTCTGAGATTGTTGCATGCACCTTATTTTTGAGGATATAATGTCTAAATTTATTCATGGCCTTTACTAATACATATACATGTTTTTTGATCATTAAATATGTTAGTTCTACATCTTTGAGATTGGCGCTCATAAAATCAATAGGGTGTTATTCTTCATCTAATCTTTATGAGAGGCAAGCAGCGATGGTGTGCTTAGAAGTAAAAGGGTAAATGTAGAAATAATGCATGTAGTTTGGGCTAATCAACACTAGGGCTTACATGATAACACCTTTTATGTCATGGAAATCCTATTTTGACTCAACATGTCATTCCACTTTTGCATCTTATTTAAACATAGAATTCAAAGATTTCATAATTTCAACAAATATAGAAATGAAATTGTGAAGAGAGTTAGTTTGTTCAAATAAGGATTTTAATTCTTTCTTGCTATTAGATAGAGGTAATTTAAAAATCACATCAGCTCTATATGGATCCATGGAAATACCTTCTGATGTGACAATATGACCAAGAAACATGCTTTTCTTTGGGTTTATAGAAATGCCATACCTCCTACATCTTTTGAACACCTTTTTCAAGTGGTTATGTGATCTTACCTATATTTTGAAAACACAATCAAGTCATCCATATAAATTATTATGCATTTGATAATTAAACCTCTAAAATTAAAATGAATAACCCTTTGAAATGTTTCTCCAGTATTGATCAACACAAATAACATTCACTTGTAGGAGAATATACCCCATTTGGTGGTGAATGTCGTTTTGATCTGACCTTATAAATTGACTAGGACCTAGTTGTACCCCAAGAATCCATCCAAGAGAGACATCATTTAGGACTGACTCACCATTTGGATTACTCTATCAAGGGAAGGCAATGGATAATTATCTTTATTTGAGGCTTGGTTTAGGTTCCTAAATTTTACACAAATGGATTTATCTATTCCTATTTTGCACAAAAACTAGGTTGGCTACCTAGGTATAATGGTGAACTAGGAAAATTATCCTAGTAGAGAGTTACTTATGGACCTTTTTATGTATTAATGGTTCCATGATCAGGTTCACAAGTATTTGTATTTGCCTAATGATTTTTACCTTGGTTTGAGTGGGATGGTGTGAGTAATCACCCTTGGGTTGAAGAGTTTGAGGTATCTATAGACCCATGAAATTACATCCTTATATCATAACATCAATCTTCATAGTTGTTCAATCTTGATTTTCATCTAGTTAGAACCCATATTAATGGTTTGAGGTTTTTTTACTGAGCCACAGTTAATGATACGACATTTCTAGTTCTCAAACTTGGGTTTCTTAATTTGGAGTGTAGAGTCTAGGGTATTAAACACCCTTTCTAATGTAATCATTCCTTTCAAAATTTAGTTCCCATGAATGTTGAGGATCCCATAATTATCAATTTTAGTTCTAGGTTTGTATCTATCTACTTCATCAATTACCTAGGCCTCAAATATCCCAATATTATTAAGGCATTAGATAATTTGTTGATCATCCTCAAATACCTATAAATTTTTCATAATATCTCAGATGGATGAGAAAGGGACCAATTCCATAGATAAATCCTCAAATTGGGTGTCATCCATGGGAGTTAAGTTGGTTGTTATGAATGCCAATGAGTTAGCAACTTATTTTTCTTCCTTAGAGATAGGGATGATGTTGAATGCACTAAACAATTCAATCAGGTTCCAAACCCTTTGTTTATACTTCTTAAGGTAAGACAACTTGCATTGAAATTTAATCTTAACCTAGTTAACCACTAAATTAGAGTCATTAAACACCCTTAGTTCATGGGATTTATACTTTAATATTAATTATAACCATAGGATTAAGGCCTCATATTCCACCAAATTGGTCATATATGGGAGATGTAGTCTATATGAATCCATGTATCTCTTTCTTTGGGGATCCATTAGTAGAACAATTGATCCACTACCATGTTTGAAATGAACCCCATCTATCTATAGGGACCATAGGCCTAGTAGGTTTGGTTCATTATCAAATTTGTCTTTAGCAGGTTTAGTGATTAGCATATAAATCCCTAAGTTTGAGGATACTAGATTAACTTTCTCGTTAATAGCATTGTATTTAGTTATCATGTGTTTTATGTGGGGTGATCTATCCACTAATATATATTTGGCTACACCTCTCCAAGGTAGCCACATATGGTAAAAAAAGTGACCATGTACCCATTTAACATTTTAGACAAATCCCTACTAAGGAGCATTCCATAGGCTTCAAGAATATTTACCACATAGATGTCTATAAACTATTGAACCCTAAGTTTATATTGTAGTTACATGTGGGCATTCATGAGTTCACCCACTACTCTAACCTTAGACTTATTTAGTTGAACCACCACCTTATTCAATTTGATATGAGCTAACCCTAACTTTTCACATAAACTAGTTGGCATTAAATTTGATGAGGCTCTAGAGTCCACTAAGAAATTGTGTAGGTTATTTATAAATAGCTTTATAGTTAAGAGGAAAGGGGGGACTTCGAAATTGTTCATATGAATGAGGACATTGGTGTGGGCCACCTTCTACCTAGTCTGGGTAGATTGCATTGGCTTTTCAGTTAAGGATTTCAATAGAAGATCATGTTGCTCAGTGATTTGAGAAAATTCATGAAGTTTGATGTCTGATTCAATCTTCTTCATGTATTATACTATGTTATAGCCTCCTTGTTCTAAACTAGTTGGGCCTCTCCAAGAGATTTTGGTTGTGTTTTAGAGGTGGAGGATTATTCCTATCATTGTGATCTAATTGGATTGCATCATTGTTGTTAGAAAAATTAATCCTAAGTGGGTACATATGTCCCTTAGCATTGTTAATTATTAAATAATAAATACTACATTATTTATTAACTTGATGTATAATCATCGAGTAAATAAGTAATCATATTATAGTTATTTAATGTTTACCAAATATTAATTAATTAGTTTCTATAGGGATGGATGAACCTGTTATTTTTACTATGGTCACCTCCCTTGATATTTTAATATAAACAGGGTTCTACTCTATTATGAAAACAAATTTGAAAATGAAATTATTTTGATCATATTCAACCTATGAGTTTTGTGAAGGCCATTATATGAATAAGTGAGAGAGAAAGGCTTTGTATTGGGGTAAAAAGTTTCTCAAATATATGATTATCAAATTGGTGGGTTTTTTACCTCTTTGAGGTTTTCCCATAGTAAATATTTGTGTTCTATGTCAATTTTTTAGTATTCATTTGTATGCTTTTCTAATCAAATTCATATCTAGATCCTATCTTGTACCATGGAAAAATTGATATATATATATATATATATATATATATATATATATATATCAATTTTTCCATGGTACTAGAGCTAGTTGAGTGGATTTGATCAACAAACAACTCTCTATTGATTCATATACAAACCTTTTTTTTAAATATTTATCTTTCAATTTTCTTCCTTAGCTTGGGATGCCATACTAGGAGAGGTATGACTCTATGTTGTAGATATACAATTGAAAATCTCTAATAATTCTTCTAATGGATATTTAAGATATGTAGATCTTCATGTTTAGCAATCGAACCCATGTCATGAAATTATATTTTTTTACAAGCAAGAGATTCAACCTGAGCATGGTAGTATAGCCTGGGTACCTAAATAACTTCATAAAAATTATATAAAATATTCCTATTGCCAATTGTTGGTGTTTTAAGATCTAAATTGCTTAGTTTTTATCTTTCAAATCATTTACAGATCATTTAAGGGATAAAAATTCTATTTTTTATTTTTTTTCTATCATCTGGGGTGCCATTATATAGGCTACTAAAATGAAGCAACAATTTTTTGAGACTAAAATCAAATTTTGAAGGTGATTTGTGTATCAGAAGGCAAAAATAGGAAGATTTCCAAAATTTAAAGCTCTATAGAGGATTATAGCCTAAGATTTATGATCCTGAGCTTCTCTAAGGATGTCATTACTCTACTTGGAGAGTAATACTACAAAATAGAATTAAAAGGATTAAATATAAATTAGTGTATTTAATTTATTAACTAACTTCATGGATGAGTTGGCTAGCTTAATTTTGGTAGAACACTTGTAGTAGATAGGTCTTCTATTCAAATCCCCTCAATCATTATTTTTGGTCAAAATTAGTTATTATAAACTATTTTTTTTCAATTTTCATTTTCATTCATGTGGGATCTTGTGCCTTATTTTGACAAATTTGTTTGATATTTAACCTTATCAATTGCTTGTTGATCATAGTCATCTAACCAGTCAATTTGTGTTTTGGATTCTTCTCGACACATCTACATGGTATATTTTGTGTTTTAAAACCTTTTACTATTATTTTTATAATTTTTTAATAATAATATCTAGGTGGTCGTTTTGAGTGTGACTCTTTTGACACCTAGTTTTGTGCAATTCAAAATCAATTTTTTGTATTATTTAGAATCTAAATTATGTAATTAAGTATAATTTAACTTGTGATTTAATTTATTTTTCAATAAAAGTATAAATACTCATTAACAAGGTTATTTTTATTAAAATTGTTGTTACATTAATATATTTTTTTTATCCTTGTGACACCCTATTTTGTCATAATGTTTTACAATTTTTTCTTTGTCTAATATTAAATTGAATAATTATTATGTGTTTAAAATTTTTAAATTTTTAAATATAAAATTAAGTTAAAATTCACACTAAAAGGTTTCAATTTTAGCATTTGGTTATTGTTCTATTTAAATGGAAGCTATGGCTTCACCTCATTTTTCCTTAGATAAATATCAAATGCTTAATGAAAATAACTATTATATATGTAAAATTTATGTTAAATCTAAATTTATGTCCCTCAAGCTATGGAATTTTGTCATTGAGATTGAGAAAGCCCCTTCTAGATGACATGTGACCCTTGAGCTTACCAATGCATTTCAACAAAAATCATAGGAAGTTATACCCATTATCTTATGGATTGTTAAAGATGGATTCCTTATCCACATTGGTAATCAAAGGTCTCTTAGTGATACTTGGAAACTATTTTAATATATGCATGAGGTCACTCATTTCTCAAATATTATTAAGTTAATCTTTGAATTACTAACTACACCTATGAAAGGTGATGAGAAAGTTATGAATTTTCATGCTAAAATTAAAAACATTAAAGCTCAGTTAGATGGGTGTAATTGTAATTTGATTCAATATCAATTAATTTATTTTATCATTTAGTTAAATATTCATTAAAATTTCAAAAAAATTATTTCAACTTTGAATTTTAAGTATCAAACTAGGCAAGATATCCCTAATCTTACCACTTTGTCTGCTCTCTTGATTTAAGAACAACAAGTTATGACTAATTTTAATTTTAAATAAAATACTACTTAGGCACTTCTCACATTAAATAATGTTATTTATAACACTAAAAACTATAAATCTAACCCTAATTTTGCTAAAGTCAAATACAAGAATAAGAAATTTAGTGATAAGAATCATAAACCTAAGTTTAATGGAATAATTTATGTGGTAAATTTGGTCATAAGAAGAAAATTTGTTATAAAAATAAGGATAAAAATAATAATCAAACTTATAAAAATAAAAAAGGTAATAAATATGATTAAAATAAGTAGAAGAATCAAAACCATAATCATAATAACAATGAAGATTCAAATGTTATTACTTTATATGCTTCTTTATTTGATTCAAATGAAAATGAGTGGATTTTAGATAGTATTACATTGCATCATATGAATTTATTATCTAATATATATGTGATATATATATATATATATATATATATATATATATATATATATATATATATATATATATAATTTACTTAGGATATAATTCATTTTTAGAAGCAACTAAATAGGGAAAAGCAATGTTTTCAAATGTTACTATAAATAATGTTTTTTATGTACCTAAGCTTAAAATGAATTTTCTATCTTGTTCTCAACTTATAAATGATAGTTTAAATGTAACATTAATTAAATATATTTGGTCTATTAAAAATCAATCTAGTTCCTTGATTATTGAAAGTGTTCAAAAGAATGGTTTATATATCTTTTCTCCTTCTTATGCATATTTTTTTTATCGCATAGTAAGAATGAATCTCAATTATGGCATGAAAGATTAGGACATGTTAATTTTATAAGTTTACATGATATTTCTATAAATAATAGTTTTTTGGACTTCTTTCTATCCCCTCTCATCATGAAACTTATGACGGTTGCTTACATGGTAAGTAATATACTAAACCCTTTCATAAAAATTATGATGTGAAGTCCTCACATCCTTTAGAATTGATTCATAGTGGTGTTTTGGGACCTATTAAAGTTATATATCTTAATTTTAATTTGCATTATGTTACTTTTATTTATTATTACACTAAAATTATCTAGTCTTTTTTATTAAAAATAAATTTGATGTGTTGTTTAAATTAAAGGAATTTAAAGCTAGTAATAAAAATGCATATGATTTTTTTATTAAGAAATTAGGAATTGATAATGGTGATGAATATGTTATTAAAGAGTTTGATTTTTTTGTATTAGTTTTAGTACTCAAATAGAACTAAAAATCTATATTTCCATCAATAAAATGGTATTGTTAAAAGGAAAAACCACACCATCATAGAAATGAATATAACAATGTTACAATCTGCAAATGTTCTTAAGTTTTTATGGGTCAAAGCCATGAATATTTTTGTGCATAGAATAAATAGAGTCTTTTCCAAATATTTTCATCTTTCTAACCCTTTATAAATATAGGTTAAAAATAAACCTAGTGTGGCTCATCTCAAGATCTTTGGTAGTCCTGCTTCTATCTTTATTCCTAAAGTTAAAAGAAAGAATCTCGATCACACTTTTTATTATTACATTTTTGGATGTTATGGAGGTAATAAAAAAGTTATAAGAGTGTATGATCCTTATAAATATTTGATTTTTAAGGAATAGGAATGTTCTTATTCTCTAAAAATATTTTTATGAGCCCTCTATGGAACCTCTTCAATGTTCCTCTATCTATGAATGTGAATCTCATGTTTTCCCTTATGATGAAATGAATGCCATTGAGGAAGTTGATCTAGTTATGAATAACTTAGAGTTTGAATAAATCCTCAAATTTTAAATTCAAGCTAAAATATCCAAATGGGAAGAATCCCTAATCTAATCTTCTAATGTTGATAACCTTAATAAGTTCACTAGAAGTTAACATTATTATCATGTATTAATGAATATGTATGAATGTGAACCTAAATCATTTTAGGAAGCCACCCAAGATGATAGATGAAATGTTGTTGTGCAAGCTAAATATAATGCCTTAATTAAAAATCAAACTTGGGATCTTGTCCCTCCTTTGGTTAAAAATCGTAGGTGGATTTATAAGATAAAATATAATTTAATTGGTAAAATTGATAATTTTAAATGTAGATTAGTTGCTCATGGGTTTACTCAAAAAACTAGGATTTATTGTGTTAAAACCTTTTCTCCTATAAAAAAAATAAGTACTGTTAGACTTCTTATTTCTCTTGTAGCCCAAATTGGTTAGGTTATCCACCAAATGGATGTCAATAATGCATTTCTAAATGGTGATTTAGAAGAGGAAATATACATGACTCAACCGAAAGGTTTCACTAACCCTAATAGAGAACATTATGTATACAAGTTAAAATAATATCTTTATAGTTTAAAACAAGATCCTTGAGTTTGGTATTCTAAAATTACTTCTTTTTTCAAAGAATCAAGTTTTTGTAAATGATCTTTAGATAATGATCTCTTTATTAAAGTTGAAAATAGTCATTTGATTATAATTGTATTGTATGTTGATGATTTGTTGATTACTATCAATCTATCTAGTTTACTTCATAAATATAAGGATAAACTAAGTCAAATGTTTGAAATGAATGATTTAAGCATTTTACATCATTTTTTAGGAATGGCTATATTTCAAGATAAATATTCTATTGATGTATCATAGTCTCAATATACTCATAACCTTCTTATTGAGTTTAACATGCTTGATTGTAAATATTTTTTTATTCTTATTGAAGTTAGTGTTAAAATTTATCCAAAACCTGCATGTGAAAAATCTAACCCTACTTTATATAGATATCTTTTTGGTCGTTTAATTTATCTAGCCATTAATAGGCTAGATATTTCGTATGTTTTTAGGGTTGCTTCTAGATTTATGCAAGATCCATATTTAGATCATTAAAAATTAGCTAAACAAATTCTTCATTATATCAAAGGAACAATTAATTTTGGTTTATTTTATTTTTTCATTAATAATGATAAATTATATGGTTATTGTGATGTTAACCATGTTAGTGATACTATAGATCATAAATTTATTTCTAGATATGTTTCTAAGTTTGGTGCAGGTGTTATCACTTGGAGTAGCAAGAAGCAACCTAGTGTCTTTATCTCTTCTACTGAATCAGATTACATAAGTGATATGGAATCCACCAAAGAATCTTTGTGGCTATGAAGGTTTTTGGGAGATCTTCATTTGGATGTTTCGCATAGTACCATCATTCATTGTGATAACCAAAGTTGTATAGCTCTAAAAAAAATCAAGTGCAACACCAAAGAACTAAACATATTGAAGTTAATGTGCATTTTGTTTGAGAGAAAGTCCTCAATGATGATTTTGATTTGTAGTTTTATCTTATGGATGAACAAGTGGTAAATATCTTCCAAAAACTACTTGGAACTACCAAATTTTATCAATTTCATGTAATTTTGGGCCTCTCAGAGTTATCATGGAGGGGGAGTGGGCATGACAATGCCATTTATTAATGGCCATGCATTATTCTTGTTTATACTTCTCATTATAAATCATTGTAAAATTTATGTATAAGTTATGTTATTTAAGTAAATTTAGTGTGAAAGTTTTACTTTTTTACCCCAATACATTAAAATCATACTTTGTAATAGACGTCCTTAAAAATTATAAAAGGCTCCAAAAATGCTTAGTTATTCTTCATGAAAAACTATGAGATGTAGTCTCATGATCATAGTAGCCTAAAATAACTTTCAAGTATTCTATATATTATAATTCTTTTTGTTTCAAAAGGTGATGTTTGGCATGATGAAGGTTTTTATATTTTCATTTGTGTTCATAGTACAATTTTTTTTTAAAGGTGACTATGACATTTATCCCCACTTAGAATTAAGGGGGAGTGTTAGAACAATTAATCCTAAGTGGGCTTATACATCCCTTAGCCTTTGTAATTATTAAAAAATAAATAATATATTATTTAGGTATAAGCATTGAGTAAATAAATAATCATATTATAGTTAATTAGTTTTTATAAGGATGGATGGACCCTTTATGTTTACAAAAGTCACCTCCCTTGATAGTTAAATATAAATAGGGTTCTAATCTATTGTGAAAATACATTTGAATATGAAATTATTTTGATCATATTCAACATATGAGTTTTGTGAAGGCCACTCTATGAAGAAGTGAGAAGGAAAGGCTTTGTATTGGGTGCAAATTTTCTCAAATATATGAATATCACATTGGTGGTTTTTTTAACACTTTTAGGTTTTCCAAATGGAAAATATTTGTGTTATGTCAATTATTTAGTATTCATTTCTATGCTTTGATAATTAAATTCATATCTAGATCCTATATATTAGTTTATCAATTATATCAATTGTTTAGGGGTGTGTAAGTAGTAAGAGGTTTTTATGGTTATAGATTCCTTAGGGTGTAATTTTTCCTTTGGAATTGTTGAAATGCATGGAACTCACTAGTACTATCCTCTATGTTATTTTCTTCCTAGTTAGTAAACTCCATAGTTTTTATCACTATGGTCGTGTTAGGAGGCCTACCCAAGTTTGGTGATTCTAGGTGATTTGGAACCACCTCATACTCCTCTATATATCTATATAATATCTCAAAGGTGTTAAAAAATATATAAAATCTATCTCCCCATGTGCAACTATGTTGTGCACTTGGCCCTAGTTAGGTAGAACTATCTATTTCATAGATGTTAACTTTAGGCAGCCTATGAGTGGAGGGCTCGAAATTCTTATGGGGATGACTGTAATTCCTATTTTTTATTTGTTAGGAAAAGTTTTTATTTTAAATTTTAGCATTGGAGCTACCCATTTGCATTTTTAGACCAAAAAAGTGATTAGTTATTTTCTAAACCATTTGATGGATGGCATCTAGCTCATTTTTAGTAGACTCTTGAGAGATAGTTGGGGTGTTATTATCCACTACCAACATCACTTGGTGTTACAACTGAGGGGACATTTCATGGTTTACTGAGTTGAGAAAGCCTGGGTGTTGGTTTGATGTGGCATGAATCAAAGGGAGTTGGTTTATTATGGGCAATAACTACAGCATGGGAATATTTTGGTTGGCATTGCAAAATAAGTTTAAGGTAGGAATATACATTAGGAATGGAAGCCATCATTTGAACTTGGGGTTTAATTTCCTATAAAAATTTATGGATTCACCATAATATAGGGGTAAGTTGACTATCAGGGGTCCTGACCTTAAGAACATGGCCATCTATGGGCCTAAGGCATTTTTATACATTTTCAGTTCTAGTTGAGTGTTTAGTTGGTATAGCATGGTAACTCATCTATACATATTCTATAACCTATTATTGAAGTTTCTAATGGGCTCATTATGTTCTCATTTAATGCAAATGAATTTTTGGTAGAGGACACTAGATTCAATGAATTACCTAAATTGGGCCAATAAGGCACTACTAAATTTGTCCCATCTTGTGATTGAGTTTTCAAGGAGGTTGAGGAACTAATCATAGTCTAAGTCCATAATTGTGAAAGGGAAAATCCTACATGCTACATCCTTGTAATCCACATTAAAAAGTCTCAATATAGTCTTGTATGAAGATATGTGATCTTCAACCATTCATCCCATGTTAGGAGTGAATTAGGGAAGGTACCTTTTAGGGTTCTTAGGTAAGTCATGGGAAACTCTAAGAATGTTGAGAGCTAACCTAGCTAACCAAAGAATTTAGAGAGCCATTATGTATGGTCTATTTGGGGGGAGACTATGAAGATGGACAAGTGGAATCGACTACTATTCTAGGTCTATGTCTATGAAGTATAGGCCCCTTGTGGAATTAAAAAGGTGAAACAATTAGTCTATCATGATGGGACCTAGTTCAGGTGATAGGTAAAGTAGGCTCTAGGGTGTTTCATACAAAAACAATAATTAAAACATTACCATTATCAATAATAGCTAATATAAACCAAATAGAATATCAAATAGGTATGAAAAATAGGCCCACCTTCTATTTTTTGTTATTTTCAATCTTGATATCCTTTCTACCTTTGAATGCACTCATGGGATTGAGTGTCTCAAAGAGTGAAGTGGGGGACAATGCATGGGATGAAATATCCCATCATTAATTTTAATATTGATGTTATTTCAATCCAAATACTAAGAAAATTAACCTTTTGTACTCAAAGAGCCATAATTATTACTATCATGGGTTCAAGATATGTGCAATTTCACCTTTGGTTTGTTGCTATCTAAGAGAGATTCTATTTGTTATTTTTTTTTTGGGCTACCCTTCATAGATTTATAAAATAGGGGAAAATGTTTGAGTTATAAAATAAACATAAAAAAGAGGGTAAAGTAGGGTAGGAAAATGTGTTTCTAGGCCTGGGAGGTGTTAATGCTTCAAAAAATTAACTAAGGGCCTTGCCAAAACTGTACCTCTATGTGTCAAGATTCATTAAAGGTTCAGACTTAGTATTATACAATGGGAAAGGTCTGAGGAAATAGGAAAGAATTTTTTATTTATAAACCCCTTACTAAATATCAATATTTATCCCATAATAAATAACACATAGATTATTCAAATATAACATATATATTAATACCCAAATTCCAAATATTTTATGGGAAAGAAAAAGGGTTCATAAATGGGTTAGAATATCAAATCACATTATAACCACTATAGTCATTAAGTAACAAAGCATTAGTTCAATCTTATTAGCATTAACATTCATTCACTAACTTGAAATGATTGACAACTTTTGACAAATAAACCATCAACTTTATGTAAAGTGAAAGATTGCATTCATTAAAATGAGTTGATTTATAAAAATATCGATCACGATAAACATTCATTAGAATATAAAATGGTGAATGAACATCTTCATTCCAATACAATTTTGGGACTAAGAATTGCATACCTTAAAAATAGAATATAATTATATAGTTATATATTTATACATTTATAGATGAAGATGGGGTTTGCTTTCTAATAGCATGAGATTCCCATCCGGGGCCATGATGGCCACTCTAGGTTGTTACAACTATATCAATTTCAAAAAGAGAATAAAATAGTCATAAATCCCTTCAAAATATCCCTAAGGACCCACCTAATTGATATGGGTAAGAGTTGTATATGAACTACCTCCTAATTACCTATACTTTACTCCCTTAGTGACCAACACATCTACCACTAAGTCAAATTCCTAGTTTAGTTTTCCTAGATTCATTAGTTGATCTTAAAATATGACCTCTAATTGGGCCTCCAAACTTTGATAAAATTGGAGTGGGGATTCCATAGCCACCTTGAATTTTGACACATGGCTAATACTCACAATGGATTAGGTGAGGATTTCTAGCACTACTTATGCCCTATCCTTATTGGCATAAGCCACCTTTCTCCTCATAACCTGATCAAAATGACCTAGGTGAACCCCAAACTCACCCCTATCTATAAAAGTTCCATCTAGGTGGAAAAAACTGAGATATTAACTTCTTTGAAGTAGGCCAATATCTTCTTCTTGCCATCTTCCAAAGGATTCACCATAGTCTATGCCAAGCCCAACCATTCTTAAATTGTATCCCTCATGATCTTAATGCATGTTTGGTAAAATTTTAGGTCTAAAGTGGGAAAATATTTAGCTCTATGGACATTCCCTTGCTCATTATAACCACTAGCTTCTTGCACTTACTCTCTACTAGATCCATTATTTATAAATAAGCATGGGTCCTATAAATATAAATCTCATTGATTGCTAGAGTCTCCACCACTCTTCCTAGTACCAATAAAATTTGTAAGAGGTGTCCTTGACCTATCCAATTAGCTCAGTATGGAAGGAAATATTCACTTGTGATTCCAAGGCTCAAACTTGCTCCTACATTTCCTATATCAGTTTTTATGACATGTCATAGGTGGCTCAAAGGACTAATATTGGGTCTTCAGCTACCTTTTCCTCTCCTGTAGAATTCCTCACCTTAGTGAGGGAAAAAATATCTTATTGAGTCAACCAAACCATAGGGTTTCCCTCCTACATGAAATTATGAGTGAGGAGCCTCCACATGTTTCTTATGGTATTGTCAAAGTCCCACTGTACATCAAGGTTACCCTATATTGTCATCCTATGTTCCTAAAAAACTATAACCATTCCTAGGTGGGAGGAGGTGTTGGTGGGGTGACAAAGATGGTGGTCATAGGTGGTGGATGAAGTGGAGGGGGCATTGAAGAAGCTAGTAGGATGAATGAGGAAATTAGAAGAGGAGGAAGAGGAGTCATAAGGGTGTAAGGAGGTAAGATGAATGGGGAGGCCCAAGGAAGCATATGCTCCTTCCGCTGACTCTAATTTAAGTTCACCTATGGGGATATGACTCTAAGGAGAGGGGAATTCAGTATAAAGGAGGATATTGGTTGATTAAATCTAAATTTGTAGGTACCTAGGATGAGGGAAAAGGGAGGCCAAGAAATGACATAGGGAGCCATCATGGGTGGTGAAGGAATAATAATGGGAACATATGAAAGATACTAAGAGGGAGTAGTTGGTACCTGAATGGAAGACTGAGGATGCATTATCTATTAATTCTTTCTTAGCCTCTTATTTGAATCATTTTTAGCTACTACAGTTAAGGGAGTAGAGATTGTATAGAACATGGGGTTTAATTGAGGAATTTTTTGGACCAATAAGGGTGTTAATATAATGTCCCAAGCCTATTTATATATGTACATGAGTAAATTTATTATGAGGTCTACAACCACATTAGCTATAGGTGGGGTGACTTTGGGAATTTAGAACTATAGAATGACCATTAGGGGCATGAGGGAGGTCTTAGGTTATGGAATGGATGATGCAAAAGGGAAAGAGGATGTAAGGATGTTATGTATGGCTGAAGATAGATGCACTTGGGTGAATTATGGAGGGGTGAAATACGGAATATGTGAGACATCACTTGATTGGATGGTTGGGGAGTTTGGAAACCAGGTGGTGTCATGAGAGGTTATTGGAGAGTGAAGGGAGTGGGGAAAGGGATTTGTGTTGGTCCTAACTATTTGTCCTTCTTTAGACTAGAATTTGGGTTGATTGGGATATTTAACCTTAGGGCCTATGTGGTTGGGGGCCAAGATATTTGGAGAGGATCCAATTAAGGCATGGTCATCCATAGATGAATACTTGAGGTTGGAGGAGGTGGGAGAGGTAGAGCTGAGGGTTGAGGTGAAAGAAGAACTCTAAGATAAGTACTTATTGGGACTCCTTATATGATTATATTTTAAATCTAGGGGGAGTTATTTGAACTTCATCATTAGGCTAGGCTAGTGTGGAAGAGGCAAGGCTAGCCTAGGTAGATGGCCAAGGTTGGGCCTAATTTCCTTTTTCTTATTTTGAGCCTTAATTCTAGTAAACACTTCATGATCATTTTTTGGATTCAAGTAGATATTAATATCATCCTTGAGATGGTGTCCATAATTAAGGTTGATATGGGCTTGATATTTCCAGGTGAGCTTGTATAACACTATATGTACCCTAGTCTCTATGATCTATACTACCTAAGGCAAGGGAGTCCCTCTCAACTACCATATTCTATAGAGGAGTGAAGGCCTAGTATATGTGGTGACTAATAATGATTGGGAGAGGTGGGTAGAATCTTTATTAATATTTTATGTAGTGTTTAAAGACACATTCCACTAGTTGTTATGCAATTTCTTAATCTGTGAGGTAGTATTAGACTTGATAAATTAGGTGGATAGGAGCCTTAAGAGTTATATCCACCCAAATGATTATGTTATCTTGATAGTACTAATAGTCACCAATGGGATTGAGAGAGTCTTAGATTTTCCTTCAATATTCAAGGCATGGGTGCCTTGTTAATGGCCATGTAGACCACTAGGTATAATTATTTGTAGATATCTCAAATGCGCCTTCAATATCAGTGGTCATATAGTTTGTAAATGCTCCCTTCCAAACTACATGGACCACTGTGCCCCTAGGAATCCATGATATAAAAATAGAAGGCTTAAATGTGAACATCATGTAAACTATATCTAATAATAATCTTATCATGTAGAAATCATCACCTTTTAGGCATCTACCACCACCTTGATCATGTTAAAATTTATTATCCCTCCTAGGTTAGGTACTTACTCACCTTGGAGGATTATGTAGATTAAGGGAATCCATATGAGGTTGATGTGTATATAGTCACTCTCCTCAAACAGTCAGTTGAACAAGATAATTACAACATGAATTCCCTCTTTGAAAGTGTGGATGATATATTATTCACATTTATCTTATTAACCCACCTTGAATCAAATTTCTTAGCCCAATCTTTTAGAACATCATGAATTTGGTGAGTACTAGTCTAGGTGATCATGATGGATGAATCCTAATATAAGGTGTACTCGAGGGGTTTGTAGTGATCCTTAATGGTAGCTACTAATATGTCAATAATTTGATGCCAAATTTTCATAGAACAGACCATGTCTTGGATTCCATCTTGTGTTCATTCTATGTAACAATTTATCAAATAAATCATTGTAAGGAAATAATTTAGGCTTAACCACATCTCTATATAGCCTATATTTATCATAGGCCTAAAGGGGATCTTTAATTTAAGCCTCATCCTCATCATCACTAATGGAAGACTTTGGTGATAGATCAATGGCCTTCAATATTTCATTGTAATACTTGAAATGCATTAATCTATGTGGGAATGTAGTGTCTCAGTACTCTAGCTCATATTTGGGGTTTGAGGATGAGAAACCATTATATTTGGGATGGATTCCAATTACAAATAAAATTGAGTAAACGGGAAGATACCAAGGGCACTAGTCAAATAAAAAATCAAGGAATGGATTCTAGGAAACTATGAGCAAAAATGGTTAATGACTTCATTTCAAGGCACTTATAGGGATCCACATACATCTCCTACATGTTTGACACTTGGTAGCTCACTTGGTATAAATTCAAATTCAAGTTGGTGGCTTGATCCTCCCATTTATTTATTAATATATAATTAAACTCAAATATCTTAATTATACATTGCTTATTAGATCTATAAATTGTAACATGATGTTTTAAATTACCAAATTAGGACCCAATCTTCCATTTAATTAATTCCTAGAGTATGGTAGACACATAGACATATCATCCTCAAGGATTCCTAGGTGCTTCCTACTTTGTGCCACATGTCTTCTATTCATTATTTCATGTTGAAATGGTTGACACCTAGGTGTGGCCTAGTGTTTCATCCTTACATGCTTAGAAGAAGAGAATTTATAGTTGGAATATGTATGACATATTTTGATTATCACTTTCAACTTTGGATGTACCTAACTTTGATAGTCCTCAAGTCTATTGGGATCTCCCTGCTAGTCTTACATATAAATGACATGTGGATCAATGTGATAAGTTAGGCTCTCTCGTGCCCTAAAATCTTTGTTAGGTCTAAGATACTAACAAGCTTATTAGATCAATGGGCCATGTCATACTTTATTATTTGGTTAGGCTCTCCTGAGTTCTAACATATCAATCAAACTTGGGAGATTGACACATGTAAAAATGGGGGAAATTATTGGTTAGATCTTAACAACTATAAATTCAAGGCCACATGGGATCCTTTCATTTTATTAGGCTCTCCTAGGCCCTAACATTTTTTTTAGATCCAAGAGATTAACCATTTTGAATTTGGGGTGCCTTGAATGGCTAAGCTCTCATAGGCTCTAACTATGGGTTGTGTGGTGATATATCATTTGGTCGAGCTATCAAATATAGGAGACTAACCATTCTAAATCTAAGGCACCCTAATTTTCTAAGCTCTGAACAAGCTCTAACTTCACTAATAGTTATCCACATAGCTCATTTTCATTTCATCTTTCCTCCTATATAAATCGATGAAAATAGACTAAGTAAAAAGAAAAGAAATGTGATAAATAAAATGCTCACTTGGCTACTAGATAGATTTCTCAAGGTATCATGTAGGACTCTAGGAGTCTAACATTATGGGAAGCTAATACTCCAAGAATTTGACACCCTAGGAGTTTTTAATGAAAATAATTTTATAGAAAAGTTAGCTCATCAAACCATCTAAGTAAGAGCCTAGTTTATTTTGGGATATTACCAAGACTCGATTGCATTAACTTTAAATGTCACATGGGCTCTCAACAAGGATAAATAGGCCATTAAAAACATAAAATACACTCAAGGAGACCAAGGTGAAATGGGAATTCAAGAATTATCTCCTGACAAAGTTGTTTGAAGAGAGATAGAAGGTCTGATAACTTTGAGTTATCATTTTAAATTTTAGTCCCCCATTCTGTATTAAAAAATGGGTGTGTTGGCCATAAAAAATGATGACTTCCATGGGGAAAGTTGTGTTTAAGCACTTGAAACCCAAGTTGTTAACCTCCATTCTTGCATAAAACACAAAATTGTAAATAAATATTTATACACATCATAAAAATAAGGCACTTAAGTAATGTACATAAAGTAACATACTAAGACTTATTCCCATAGAAAACCATAAGTGTGTGAGGTGATACTTTTTCAATTTATTTAATTTTATATCTCACTTTAAAAATTCCAAGTCAAGCTAGGCATTAGATCTCCCAAAGGGAGTATTATTAGTTATACATCTTGGAGGGGAATGGTATGGGCATTGATCTGTTACCATTTAGGTGTCTTTATCTTTGATATAGATACTTTTGGTCCCATTCAATGGATTTTTCCACTACCATTTAAAACTAAAAAGCCTGAGATGGAGATTGCTTGAATAATCCTTTCGAGGAAGACTCAAAATTTAGATTATGCATGTTATTCTAGTTTTATTTTAAGGTTTTATTATGAATGGATTTTGTAGTTTTATCCATTGAGGGTTTTAGGTCAATCCAACGGTGACAAGATGTTTGGAAAGCTGTAAATACCCAATATATCTTAGATTGGTTTGTGATCTCACTTTTTAATATATTCTTATTAAGTGTAACTTTGATGGATTTTGTCACGACATGGGGATATTATAAAATTCACTTGTTTAGTTAATAATAATTGGCCTCCAAGATCTGAAATGTAAAAGACTCTCTTACAACCTTTTACTTTCTTAAAATTAAATCTTACCTTTGGTATTCCAATGCTTACCTATACTTCTTGGGTTTTCATCATTGTTCAGGGTGGTTAGTTACTATGAGTTCTCTAAAGGATATTTACAATTAGGATTAATCCCTTGATTTCAATTAAAGGCCATATTGGGGGAAATTTTTTGTGAGAGGTGAACACCATATGAATAAAACAACATAAAAAATGAGAGAACACAACAAAATCAAACACGTAATGGAAACAAACAGACACAAAAGAAAACTAGTCTAATATATACATTAACACCTTTGCCAAGGTTATTCTAAGATCACATTGGAAAGGTAAGTTGAGAATTAATTATTTAGGAATTATCTATTAATTTATAGTGGTATTTCATTTCCTTTGAGGTCCATAATGTGGAAAACATTCTACCTAAGTAGCTCAACTATCTGGTAGGGGACAATCTAGAGAGGGATGAATTTGGCATGTTGGCCTTTTTATTCATGAGATTTATCCCATAGTAGTACTATATTAGAAATAATAAAGGAATTAACCTTAACCTTATTTTCAAAACATGATTTTATGGTGCATTGATGTTTGATGAAGTTGAGGAAGGTTTCATCTCTAGCTTCCTCTAGCTGGATAATGCCTAAGAGCTTAGAATTCACTTTATCATCTTATTCCATATAGTAATATATAAATTTGTATGTAGGCAACCTAAAAATATTTATTATCACTAGATCAATTCCATATACCATTTTAAATGATGATTTTTTAAGTGCTTACTTATACCTGGTATAGTTAGCCCATGAAGCAAATTTAAGCAATGAGTGCCAATCTTGAGGTTTCTTTTTTCTAGATTTATTTATAGCATCGATTATGTTTTTATTAGTGGATTTTACTAGTCCATTCCCTTATAGGAAGTGATTTGATGATAATATCAATGTGATTCCATTATCATACATCCATTATTTGAACTCTATATATTGAAATACAGAGTCACTATCACATACCAATAAGACCTGAGTCAAAAACCTAGTGATTATGTTATTCTCCATGAGTTTAATTACTTCAATGGTGGTGTTTTTAATTTATTACCACTAATTTGTCCCAATTTATATAATAATATATATCCATAAAAACAAACTTATGTCCTACTAAGGAATTGGGGTTGAATACCCCCACAAAGTCTAGCCCACATTGGGTAAATGGTGTCATTTCTATAACTGGTTGTAATGGAATTGCTATGTGGATTTCCCTTTTGGTGAAGGTCTAGCACTGATGGTGAGTTTGGACATGGGCATGGGCATATTTTAACTTTGTAGGCTAGTAATAGCCTATGTAGAGTATCTTGTGTGTTATTGCATTCACTATAAGGTGACCATCTAATAGCTTCTTAGCTTCTCATGGAAGTTGGCCATTACCTCCTTGGATTCTTATTTTGGATTCTTTCAATTTGAGGGATTTTTTTGTGTTTAATTCAAACCACATGGTGTGTTCCCATAGAGAAAATAGTGTATGATTTGTGTATAGTACTAGTTCCAATCTCGTTATAGTACTAATTCCTAATCTATTTGGTGTATAGTGATCATTGGATTGATTTCAATAACTAGTTATATAATTCCCTATCATCTAACCAACCTAGTAATTTTGATTTCTAAATCATATTCCTAAATCTTTGTCATCTATCTACCTCTATCCTTGCCCAATTCATTTTACCCCAACATTTTTTTGATGTTCATGTCAGAGATGATTGCATGAATGTTATTTCTAAGGATATAATGTTTGAATTTATTCATAACCTTTATTAGTACATAAGCATGTTTTTTAAGAGTGTAATATCTTAGATTTGCATCCTTGGGATTGATGCTCATAAAATCAATAGGATTTTATTCTTAATTTAGTATTTGTGTTAGGTAGGCATCGATGGTGTGCTTAGAAGCAAAAGGGTAAATGTATAAATTTTTCATGTAGTCTAGGATGATCATCACGAGGGCTTGCATGATAGCATCTTCTAGGTCCTAGAAATCCTTTTTATATTCAACATGTCATTCCATTTTTGTATCATGTTTCAGCATAGCATTCAAAGATTTTACCTTTTTGACAAATCCAAAAATGAATTTGTGAACAAAGTTAATTTTCCCAAAAAAGGATTTTAATTCCTTCTTGCTATTAGGTAGATGTAATTTAGAAATCACATAAGCTATTTTTGGATCAATAATAATATCTTCTTGTGTGATGATATGACTAAGAAGCTTATCTTCAGTGACACTGAACACATTTTTCTTTGGGTTTAGAGAAATTCCATACCTCTTAAATCTTTCAAACACCTTTTACAAGTGGCATATATGATCTGGCCTATATTTTTAAAACACATTCAAAAAATTTATATAAATTATGTATTTTCCAATTAAACCTTTGAAATCAAAATCCATTACCATTTGAAATGTTTCTCCAACATTGATCAACCTAAATAGTATTCACTTATAGGTGAATGTATCCCATTTGTTGGTGAATGAAATTTTGATCTGATCTTATGAATTGACTAGGACCTGGTTGTATCCTAAGAATCCATCCAAGAAAGACATAATCTAGGATTCACTCAACATTTGGATCACCTCATCAAGGGAAGGTAATGGATAGCTATTTTTGTATGAGGCTTAGTTTAGGTTCTCAAAGTCTACAAATATATAGATTTATTCATCCTTATTTCACATAGTAACTAGGTTAGATACCCAGGTAGAATGGTGAACTGAGAAAATTATCCTAGTAGAGAGTAACTTATGGAATTTTTTGTGTACTAATGGTTTCATGATTAAGTTCATAGGTCTTGATCTTTGCCTAAAAAAAATTTGGCTTGGATTGAGTGGGATGGTATGAGTAATCACCCTTAGGTCAAAGACTTTTAAGTCTCCATAGGCCCATTAAATTACATCTTATATTGTAATAATAATCTTTGTAGTTGTTCAAGCTCGATGTCTATCCATTCAAGACCCACATTAATAATTTGAAGTTTTTCTACATAGCCAAGGTTTATGATTTAACATTTTTGGTTCTCAAACTTGGGTTTCTTCATTTGGGTTGTGGGGTATAGGGTATCAAATGCCTTTTAGAAGGGAGTCATCCCTTTTATGATTCAATTCCAATGAATTTTTAGGATCCTATCCTTATCAAGTTTGGTGTTGGGGTTATCTCTATCTACATCATCGATTACATGGGGATAGATAGGCAAGTGACTAGTTAAATATAGAAATCATGCAACTAGGTGTCATCTAGGGGAGCTAAGTTTACTACTACAAATGCCAATGAGTCAGCAACATGGTTTTCTTCCTTAGAGATAGGTATGACATTAAATGTGCTAAACATTTAAAGCATGTCCCAATCCCTATGTTTATACCTCCTAAGGCAAGATAAATTGTATTAAAATTTACTCTTAACCTAGTTGACCAGCAATTGAGAGTTAATAAACACCCTTAGTTCATGGGTTTTATGATTTAATGCAAATTATAACCCAAGGATTAAGGCCTCATTCTCCATCATATTTTTCATATATGGTAATTTTGGTTTATACGAAGCCATCTATCTCTTTATTTGGGGATCCATCAACAAACCATCTACTCCACTACCATGTTTGGAATGAGCCCCATTTAAATATAGGGACCATAGGCCTAGTAGGTCTGGTTTATTAGTGGATTTATATTTAATAGGTTTAGTGCTCATTGTATAAATCCTTAAGTTTTAGGATACTAAATTCAATTTCTTGTTGATAGAATTGTATTTAGTTATCATGTGTTTTAGGCAAGGTTCTTTATCCACTTGGATGTTATTGGCCACACCTCTATAGGTTAACCACATATGGTAAAAACTAGTGGCCATGTGACCATTTAATTTTTTATACTAGTCCTTACTAAGGAGCATGCCATAGGCTTCAGGAATCTCTACCACCTGAATGTTTACAAATTATTGAATCCTAGTTTCATATTCTAGTTGCATGTGGACATGCAGAATTTTACCCACTAATTTGACCTATGACTTATCTACTTGAATCACCACCTTATCTAATTTTATAGGAACTAACCCTAAATTGTTGAAAATATCAGCTAGAATTACATTTGATGAGGTTCCTAAGTCTACTAAGTAATTGTGTATGTTATTTACAAATAACTTAATAGTTAGGAGAAAATGGGGGACCTTTTTCTTGTTCTTATGAATGAAAACATCTATTGCAGAGAAGGGCACATAGTTGTCTTATTTTATTCTTGGTTTCTTATAACCAAGCACAAACATGGGATATTCCCTTAGCACTAAACATTTTAACACTCAGTTGCACTGACATCAATTCACATAAAGCATAGGCTTTATGTGCTCACCCAAATCATAACTAATAAGGATAGTTGTGTCATGGCATGAGATATAAATTATGGGACTTGATCAATTCAAAGAAGGCTTCAAATACATCCATAGGTACAAGCCTTTCATGGACTAAGCTTAGTAGCCTATAGGTGAAAACTTTTTGGTGGATTAATCGTAGAATCATGTGGGTTCAAGCCTTTATTAAACTAAGCCTAGTATCATATAGGAACTTGAAGGTTCAAAGGGTTGCTTTCACTTTAATTAATCATACTAGGCTCGTACTTCTAGCAAATATGGATTTTCTTGGTGCAGGATCTATATATTTAGTCTTTATACAAGTTACAACTAATGTCATTTAATGTTTACAGGGATGCCATTAGCGATATGAACCAAAAGTATGAATGAAATTTACTTAGCATAATTGAATTTAAACTACAATATTACATCCATTATACATTTCATTAATTAATCAAAAGATTCTAAAACTAGAAACATTATGTGTAATTGTAGTAACCTTTGTCATTAATTATATCTCAAAATAGAGTATATAGTCCATGGTAGAGTATATGTTCAACTCCTACATAATGACCCAAAGGCTCACAGATGAGGTTGGCACTTACAAAAAGAGCCTTCATAGAGTCTAAACTATTCTTAAACCTTAATGGATATCAAATCAAATACACACAAAAATTTTAGATCAATTCACTAGAGCTTTGCTACCATTTTTTTGTCTCTCCTACATCAACTAATTTGAGATCCTTTTATAGCCTTCTGGTTCATCTCCACCAGGGTGGAATGTGCACATAGAGTACTGAGATGGAACTTTAGTGATCATTCTCACCAGCTCCATGACCTCTAAAATTTCACACTATAGTTTTCACATATTACCCAATGGTCAAAGATACCCAAAAAATCTTAGAGATAGATAGTCACCTACCAACTAGCACAATGTATGCACTTTAACCTCCAATTAGCACTAAAATGTTAATCAATACATAAAATGATCCCTTCAAGCCAATGTGGATATTTTGTTGGAATGAATCCTATACTTAATGAAATAAGGGGCCCAACATCACCCCATACAAAATTTTTAGTTCATCCTCAGAATAGGCTGTCAAGGTCTTAGTGGTACATAACTCGGGCACACTCTCCATAAGGTCGATATTGAAATATTAAAATATTTTAATGGAGAGCATGATTTATTCATAAATGTTGTCTATTTTAGTGGATGTAATGGTAAGCATAAGCACATCAATCTTCTCTAACTCTTTTTGAAAGGCCTCTACGTTTGCCTTTGCCTTTTCCACACTCTTATCTAGGATTGTTCCTTGCTCATAGGTCTTAGTTTATAGAGTGCAAAAGAATGTTTCCAAGATTTGATATTGATCTTTAATATAATTTTTGAGTGAATTAATGCTCCCCATGATTTGTTCCCATTCTGACTTGCTCCCTGATTATACTTGCACCATCAACTTCTCCTTATCCTCTTTTACCTCCTTTAAGCATGAATCTATGACTAAGGCTTGGTTGGAGAAGCTCAATAAAATGGCATTAATGCATCCATGCCTTATTATAATTTAGAGAAGAGGCCTTATACCTATTTTAGCTTACCAACTGGCTTTATCTATAACATAACACAAGGATCTTCTTCTTCTTGTACCAGCTCAAGATTTAACCTTAAGAGCATCTGATCCACTAACACATTTTTTTAACCTCTGAGAGGTTAAAAGTATTGATGCTAACTAGAAGGGATGGTTCAATCATCTCTATGCACTCACATAGTTGTTGTAACTTTAATTTGGAGGCCTACACTTCATCTTTAGCTTCTTTATGGATTTTTCCATTTTCTCTCCCTGGCATCATTAATGATGTTTTGGCATATAACTTTAGTGGCCATTTTGATTAGCACATTCCTAGATTAGAATGGGTTCATGGTGTGAGGGTTTATAAGGAGGAATTCCTACCCCTTATCAAGTTTTTCCTTTCTCAAAATAACCTTTCTAGGTACCTCAAAATGAGGCTCATCCATATAGTGATGGATCACAAACAAGATTTGTTAACATGTCCTAGTTGTTGTGGCTCAGGGGGCATAGTGTCATACAAATAAATATCTTCATCTACCCATCCATTTTACATCTTCTCCCTTATGCTTAGTTCTTTATCATCCTTCTTGTTGATGGCCATCTCTATTTGTTCTTCCTCTTAATCATTAGTTCTACCCCTCTTCAATGATTTCTTCAAAGGATTCACCTATTTGATCCTTAGGGGTTTCTTCCTCAGACATTTCCATTTCATCTGCTTCTTCATCCTAGAGTTTGCCAATACTCACCTCTAGGGAAATTCCTTCTATACCAAAATTACCTTATTATTTTTGGGGTTCTTTTTTTATCTCCATTTATTTTTTTAAGGTACCAAAATTTCCTTCTTTTTGTTAAGGAACCCCTTCACTACTTGGATGTGCCTCTTGTGAAGATTATTCTACCTTTCTAATGAGGGTGTTTGGTGCTTGTTTTAATACCTCAAGAGTTGGTCATGCACTTGTAGTAACCTTCATGGCCTTTTTCTATACCTTGGACACTTTTTTTTGTAAGTCTACACTTCTCTTCAAGTGTCAACACCCTCTCAATGTCTTCTTCTCTCAAGCCCATTTTCTTCTATATCTCCTCTACTTCTCTAAGCATAATGGTCATGCCACTTTACAGGGATTACTATATATTCTTGGCACTTGTTTCCTATTCCTCTTCTTTAACCTAAAGGATGTTTGTCCCTAATCTTTCTTATTTAGTCTCCTCCTCCATTCCAAGAATGAGGGTCACCTCTTTCTCCATTTCATTTAGAGTTATGGTAGGGAATGCAATTGGCCCCTTAGTCTTTATCTTATGCTTATTGTTGGAGGAATCAATTTCTAACATGAAGATTATGTGCTTCTTAGGATTTAGGGGCATAATTTTCTCCTTGAAGGTAATCTTCAACTAGATGCACTCCATCTCTTCAAGTTTCTCTCCCTGCTTCTTTTAGAGGGTCTTCTCCTATGTATTGGTCACATCCTTCCCTTCATCACCAACTAGGAGGGGCTAAACATCATCCTTCCCTAGATCACCACCCTTATTTCATATATTCATTTCATAATATAAGTTGAAGATGCTCCCATTTATTATCTTTCTAGAGAGGATGGAGGTCCATCTTATCGAAGTCATCCTCTTCATCCTTGGTGGCCTTGGCTTTAGGGTGAACAAACTAGTTCCTCAACCTGATCTTGTCTTGATCAATAATCTTGCTCAAGATCTCTAACTATTGTGCATTGGGAATCCTCCTTAGTGTCACCATGAAATACTTGATAGAAAATGTGTAAGGCAACTTGAGCCATCTAGATAGGTTCCCATCTATGAGCACTAGGTACACTACACAAAAATGTTGTATTATGGAAAAAAATTCCATTCCTACCAAATTTTGGGAAAACTCTTGAGGGGTGTGCCATTCAATCCCAAAGGCTTTGATCTACCTATCATACCACCCATATACTCTTATCTTATAATTATACAAGAAGCTAGGTGGGGAAATAAAGTCTTGATGCTTCATATTAGGGGACTCATAGTTGGGTAGGAACACCCATAGGTTATAGTTATCACCATCCAACACACTTATCTCCTCTATTACTATCAATATCAACATATACCCCCACTTGAATGTCTAAAACACTCAATGACACTATTATGCATTCTTAATAATCTCCTCAATAATGAATTTAGAGATCTTGAACTTCATCCCTTGCACCATGTGGTGGGTGATGCACAAGAAGATTTAACTTATGTCAAACCACCATCTAGTAGGGCATAGTTTGAAAATAACTAGGTGTATCACTACCCTCATTCTAGGGTCTTGGATATCCTTTATGGGGAATGTTAATCTTGACTTATAGTAGCCCAAAAGATTCATAACCCTATCAACCTCCACTTCATCCTCCATAATTTAATGGATGTCAACCCCTATGTCTATAAGCCCCATGATCTTGTTGATGAGGTGCATCGAGATCTTCATTTTCCATTTTGTGAAGTAGAAACAATCACCATAGATGCATGAGAGGAGGAATTATACCAATTCCTCTAGCTTGCCAAAAATTGGTAGCTCAAACATTTGGGTTACATTGATGGTCACCAATTTATCTTAGATGGAGCTTTTAAAGAGCATGGTGCTTGCCTTCATCTTCTTCCACATGTCAACCATCTCATCCTAGTTTAGTTCTTGTGCATTACTCCCCATCTAGTGCTTATAATCCTTAAATTTACACATGTGTGCAAAGGACACCCCCTTCTCCCCCACCATGAATTCTAGGGGGAACTAAATCTCTCTATAAGCAAGCTTTACACTTGCTTCTAGGTCTATTGCCATGATGTTTATGCCTTCTACAAGTTATGCCTCCCATTTCATAGTGGTTACTTCTTTCATGATCCACACTTTCTTCACGTCCTTTTACACCTATGATGGATTTGTACTTAACCTTTTCTTACCCATTCTAAATCAATTATTGTTAAATCATGGTTGGTTGAAGCCCTTAATCATGCTTGGTACTTCCTCATAGTCATTGGAACTATGATTGAGTCTTTGGCTCTTAATCTTTTTACACCATTAATGGTGGTCTCATCATTCTATAGAACCTCTACTACCTTATTTCTCTCTCAATCCTTCTCCACTTATTTCCAATTCAATTTAAAGCAAGATACATTCTTGTATTTGTTCAACCATTCTCACTTATGGGGTTATGGATTATTTTGTTCTCTATGGTAGCATTTTATGGTTTTTGATGGCTTCAACTCTATTCAGCTATGTGTTCTAGTTTGTATTATCATAAGTATATAACATGTTCCTATTTTTTTCACCCATTTATACTCTATTTTTAGCTACCTCATTAATGGCTATGATTAATGGCATGGTGGTATGTGGATTTCTTGAAGTATACTAAACCTATGAAATGTATTAAAATCTACCACCAAATGCTCATTTATTATGGATCTCAGTGCTTCCACAATCATAGTATTAATTTTTCTAATGGTTTATTCACTGAAGTGATAGGTGACTCAAACAGTCACTTCCTAGTGATCATTAAGTGGGTACCAGCTATCTTGATGATCTCCCTCTTATACTTTATTCACCTTGGTGTGACATTTTCACTTCTTATGGTAACCTAGGTACAGTGCTTCATATGTGCATGATTTATCCTCCTAAGTTCCATCTCTTCTTAGTGTTGTGCATCCTTAATTGTGCCTCTCTTAGTTAATTTATCTACACTTTCATGTCTCATGCTTCAACCTTTCCCACCCCATACAAATCCTTATGCTAGTCCTCTAATGCTTCATTATATCTTTTGTATTTGTTGTATATGAGAAACTTGTGTACCTCCCTTTCTCAACTCATATGCACAACTTTATAAATATAATAAATTTCAAGAACCCAAAAACTTAGGTGTCTAATCATAGGTACTTAAAAATCAATCAAGCTCGACTCACTGGACTAGATTTATGCATGTAAAAACCATAAGATTTCTCATGTGGACCTAAAAGTGTCATGCTTATTCACTTAACACAATCTAAACAACCTTTCACCAAATTTTATTATGGTCAACATAAAGCAACTAGATTATGACTAAGAAATCAATGTTTGATGGTGAAAAAACCATCCTATTGACTATAGGGCCTCAATATATTATTATTTAAATGCTTAGAGAGCATTTCACCCATCAACATGCACAACTTGCATGTGTTAGTATCTAATATACTTTAGATGATGTAAGGTCCCATCCACTTAATCTACAAGTTACCTAAGTGCTTGAGGTACTTTGAGTCATATATTAAGACCAGTTTACCTTTGGTAAAAACCTTATGCTTTATGTGATTATCATGCCATAGCTTCTGACACAACTTTTATATTTGATGGCTCCATCTTACTTGGTCACATGTCTTTTCCAAGTGCTCCAAGTCTTCTAAGCATGCAATCAGAGACTCTTGGTCATCTAATCAACTAATATGTGTAATGGACAATGAAATAACTAGAAATTCTATAGGTAAAATTGCTTCAATGCCAAACACTAATTGAAATGGTATAGTCTTGTTCAGGTGCTTGTATGTAGTGTGATAGGCCCACAATACTAATGACATAGGATCATCCCAATATTTGTGACAAACATCACATATCTTTGTGAGTCATGTTCCCAATATCTTATTGAATGCCTCAATGGTGCCATTAATTTGGGGATGATAAAGTGTCATCTTATGGTGCACCACCACATATTCAGTTAGTAGGATCTAAATAGTTTCTTTGATGAAGTGCATGCCATGGTTGCTAGTCAAGATAAGTGAACATCTATAGAAACTGATGATATTCTCTTAGACAAATATTTTATCTATGATGAATATATAATTAGTGGTTGATGATGCTTCATCCCACTTGGTGAAATAATTTGTGGCCACCATAATGTATCATGTGCTTGTGCACCTTGTAATGGGAATAATAGGCCCAACAAATTCAATGGCCAATTTTTCAAATGGTGCCTAGGCAATGATGAGGATGAGAGGGATATCATCCTAGTGGTTTGGTTTTCCCATGTGTTGGTAGATGTCACATACTTTGGCACATTATTTTGCATCCTTGAATTAGGTTGGACACCATAAGCTTGATTTGTAGTACCTTCTATGTTGTAGCATCTCTAGTGAAATAGCCTCTAGTAATCCCCTCATGCACTTATTACAAGACTGAGTTCCATTTGTGCTCTAAGACACATCATCACATGACTTCATCATGGCTCAATTTATATAGTTTCCTGTCAATGAGTTGAAAAGGGGTGGCACAAATTGTGAGATGCTTAATTTCCTTAATCGTCATAGTTTGGGGTACATATCTGGAGGTCAAAAATATGGAAATCTCTATCAAGTCTTTGGGGATGCATTAGACTCCATAAAGTTATATATCAGGCATATAATCTTTAATAGGAAATTCTATATCACTAGAGTTGATGTAGGATAGTTGGTTTGGGCTCAAGTTTTGTTTTCTAGGCTTCACTACAATAGAGAATTAGAACTCTTAAAATAAAATAATCCATTGACAAATGTGCCCATGGATAATGGGCTTGTTCACTAGGTACTTAAGTGCCTTTTGATCAGTGAAGAATATGAAGGGGGTTACCAATAAGTATTATTTAAACTTATATAGGGCATATACCATGAAATGTGCCTTGTGATCAGTTCTGGTGTAGTTTTGTTCCACCTTGGTCAGTTTTTTGCTTGTAAAAGAAATGGGATGGTACATTTTACCTTCACCTAGTTGCACCAAAATGGCACCAATCATAGTAACAAATGCATCCATAGGGACATAAAAGGGATTCATCCAATTTGGAAATTATAATATTGGTGTGTTTGCTAGTTTGAACTTTAGGGTCTCAAATGCATCTTCTTGAAATGTGCCCCAATAAAATAGACCATTCTTTCACAAGAGCTCTTCTAGTAGCACTGCAATCTTGGCATAGTTCCTAATGAAATTTCTATAGTACCCATAATGTCAAAGAAAGTTAAAAACATATTTATGCATTGATGGGGTTTGGAGATGAAGGATGATTGTAATATTTGTTGGATCAATGAGCAGACCATATTTGTAGATGATGTGCCTGAGAAAAGTGTGATATGGCATTATAAAAACATACTTCTTGAGGTTTAAATAAATTTACAACTGTCTACACCTTTCAAACATAAGGTGCAAGTTATCATAGTGATCCTTCACTAACCCATACATAGTCCAACCATATAATTATACTTGAAGGAACTTGTGATTGAAGTCTTTGAAAGTAGTGATCACCACTTGGGATAATACGACTAGTGCATTCTTAAATCCAAAGGGCATCATGTTGTATGCAAATTATCCCCATTTAGTCACAAAGGTGGTTTTGGACTTGTCCTTCTACTCAATATGCACTTGATGGTATCCTAAGAACCCATTAGTAAAGGTGTATATCTCCTAACCTAAAATTCCATCAAATACTTAGTTGGTGAATGGAGTTAGAAAGGGGTTGTTTATGTAAGTGGTGCTCAATAATCTATAGTCAACACAAATCTAAATGAACCTATATTTCTTGATGTTGATGACCATGGGGCTAACAAATTTGGATTCCTATATAGGTTAGATGATGTTTTTAGATATCATACCATCAATTTCTATTTTAACCTTGGTATGAAGATTGGGGTTCATCCTTTAAGGTCACTTCTTGATGGGTCTTGCATCGTTGACTAGTTTTATGCTCATCTTCTTGAGGGATGTGTGTGCACCTTTCATAGCTCTATAGTTATAAGGGAACAAATCTTGGAACTCCTTCAGGAAATTTAAAATGCATGCCAACTCTTTGTTAGACTAGTAGGTGCTCAGAGTGGCAATCTTTGGTTCCCATTCTAGATTGATATCTACCTTTGTAGTTTTTAATGATACATGTTAGGGTTTATTATTCTCCTAGTGTGAATCTTCAAATTTTTGGATACCCTCAATTATTTCTATCTAAATATGGGTAGGGTCTTCTTCTTCTAGGGTGTTATCCTCAACTGGGTGCACTAATTTCCTTTTGACTATCAAATTCTTCTAGTTGTGCACCTTCCATGTTTCATCATCTTCATCACTAGACATTATTAAGATTTTTCCCTTTATTTTTTTTTTTGAGAAATAACCCTTTTTCATCGAACATGTCTTTTAGTTTCTCCTCCAATATTGTAGTGTCTTCAAACACTAACCTTCAAACTACTTGTAATGGCTCAACTATTTCAAGGTTCTACGAAGAAAAGGAGAAGGTGTGAACAAATCCCTCCTTAATTGCATCCCATTTGGATGTCTCATGATTCATCTCATTAATAATGTATCATGCCCACACTCAAGTCTTTAGGGTCCTATAGAAGGCATGCACCCAATATTCCTTAGGGTATTTTTACCATAGACAATCCACATTTCTTTGCAAAGGTATACATTAATTATAGGTTTAGAGTCATCAGAGTAGGCTAAGATGTCCAAGTATTCATTTCTATTTATGAATCTAATGCAAATGGCTACCTTCACATCTTACCAAGTTGGTAAGCTAGGTTTTTTCATAGCTCACCAATGAGTGATGGTGATCTTTAATGTATATACTAGTGCACCCAATTTGATTTACTTCTTTCAGAATGCATGACTCAAGGTCATGAACATAGTCTTACATGGGATTACTCCCCTCATATCTTTAGAGTGTTGCAATTTTTCCCTTACTAAGTTGAAACACTCTATTTACCTTATTCTTGGCATAAGGGATCCACCTTTTATAAACATGATCAATCTAGACCCAATATATCTTTACTAGTTTTAGTGCCTTCACATGCACCAAGTAGTACTTTTTACTAGTGCTCTCATATGCTTCCTTGACCCATTAGTCATACGTAACATCAGTGGTGTCTGAGGTTGACTGTCCAACTTCTCAAGAGATGACTCCTTGATGATTTAGGTCTAGAGTTTTGAGCCTTTCACTATGATATTATAGATGTGGTTAATCTCATCTTTAATGCCCATACTCTCAACATAAGGGGTCCTTGGTCATCTAAGATGGGAATAAATACCTTATATTTTCCATTCTCAAAGGTCATGTAGCACTTTTTAAAGTGCATATATGTATTAATTACATAACACCATGGCCTTCCTAGAAGTGTTGGGTAATTATCCTATTTTGCTAACTCAATCACTTCAAAGTTAGTGTAGAATTTGGCACCCATGATATCTACAACTGCACTTTTCAAAATTTTGATTAGTTACACCTGGGTCTTATTGGCCATGAAAATTACATGAGGGGAAGGTCTCAAGGGTGGCCTACCCATTTTTCCAATGCATTCTTGGTCAAGATGTTGACCTTAATACCTGTGTCTACAAGGACCTCACAAATAGACCATCCATCAATAGTGGCATTTGCTAGGAGTTCTTAGTTGTATTCCATATTTTTGTATGCTAAACTTCTCACACCCACTCTATGCATGGCATAGTGACCTCAAATTGATTTTGACCTATATGTTCTAAGAGAAAATTTTTTAATAGGGTTAACATTCCCTCTATTTATAGGAGGCATAGGATCTTAGTTAATTCTTATATCTTAGTTTCTTGGCTCTCTTAATTCATACAAGAGGTGATAACCTATGCTTCTAGGTCTCATGATAATTGGATATCCCCTTGTAGGTTTTGGATGACACTCATAGCCTATTACAATACATATTTTTGGTGTGTTGGGTCTAGGTAAGGTGTATATTTTGGTTTAGGCCATGTTATACACTCAGTGTGACCCTTATTCTCATATTCTAGGTGTATCTCAAGTATTGGTGTAGCTAATAGTTGAGTGGTGAATCCACTATGAGTGGTTACCTATACTTTGACTATCTCTATGCAGGTTAATTACACTTTTAGGGTCCATTTTTATATTTTTGGCTTGTGCCTAATCATTCCTACACCCTTGTCTATGCCAAGCCTACCTTGGGTCAAATTTTTATACAAGTCATGGCATTATTCAACCATATGGGACCCTCGATAATACCCACACATGGGATGTGTAGGTAAGTCACTCTGATAATGCTTTGTCAAGCCACACTTATAACATGAGAATAGTGGGAAGATTCTATTACCACATCCTCCACCTCACCCTTCGATGCCTCATTTCATCCTAAATCTTATTTTCTATTGATCATAGCCTTCATTTCTTGGTTAGCCTACCCTCTAACTGCTATAGTGGCCTATTGTGTACCTATTTCCATGTTATCATGAATTTCATCAATCACTCTATAATTAGTAATGATATTGGTGTAGGCATTACACAACTAACAATAGATGGTTGTATTGACTTGGCTAGTGCATTATAATAAAGGGAAGTTGTGAACCTCATGTGCCTCTTGATAGACTTGTATATTAGAAGAAAAGCGTACACATTCCTTCATGGGTATTTAATCCTATTATGGCCTTCTTCTCATAGTTGGTGCACCATAATACACTTCAAGTATATTACAATGAGATGGTGATAAGTTTTTGGATTTGGGAGGCCATAGATGCAATCTATACCTCCATAAATGGGTTGATCTTAATATTAGCACTTCTAGCTACCTTGGTTCTGAGTATGGCTTTAAGCACTTCTTAAGGGTCTGTAATGTCTTCATGGAAAGTTATTTTTAAAATGGTATTAGTAACCCTTCAATGAACACTGCACATGTTGAGAAGGGTGAATATCATATGGGAGCTTTGATAGAAGAGTTTTAAACCTTGCATCATATAGGTGCATAATTTCTGAGAGTCCTTGGGTAATCTTTTTAAGCGTGGTGATTCTCTATTGTTCAAACTCCAAAATGTCAAATTACTTTAGGAATGCATCTTGTAAATTATCATAGTTGACCATGGCATGGTTAAGATCAAATTTCTTATACCAGGTATGGGCATGATCAAGTAATGTGGTTGTAAATTAGGTTGCCTTGTGTTTCAATTAGATTATGCCCTATGTGTGCCATTATAGTTCACACTTCAACACATGATCTAAAACATTATCTATGCTGAAATAATTTGGCAAGTACATGGTCATTTCATAGTAGATTTATTGTTGGGGGGAAGCTAGTATTTAGGGTGCTTATCCTCTCAGTGTTTGTCTTCAACACCTCTATCCACTGGGTTAGGTGATGGTCTCATCATTAATACTAGCATCATTTATGTTGATGGTGTTATACTACTTATTTGTGGTACCAAAACACTTCTTGTGGATTATTTCCCACTTTGCATTACTAACATCAATTGAGTTGGTATGATCACATTCAATTTCTATTATGGTGAACTAGCAGCCAATGGTCTAGAGTTAGTTTTACTCTCCTCCTAGCATGGAATAATTTGTTCAATCACAAATTTGTAATCCAAGTCTACAAATAGTCTAAGATCTAGGTCATCAACAAATTCAATTATTACTTCTATACATTATTTAACTGGGGGATCTAGAACATGAGTATGCACCATAAGTTCAAATGGGATAGGCACATCAAGTATATATTCAATCACTAAGTCTTATAAGAACCCAAGGAATTCTACACCTATCAAGTGTTGAGCTCAATCCATCACTTCATTATATATCTCATCCTTACACTATTTTATTTCAAGAGATCCTTCCCCATGTCCTTCCCACTCACTATAGGTTCTCTTCTCACTTCCAAGTTCTATATCTTCAATTTGTTTGTGCCATCTCTTATTATAGGTCTATCTTTTGAGATTTTGGGTGTCAATTTTCTCATCCCCTTCAATCATGCATCACCTACACATCCCCTTTTCCCCATTTGTGATGCTCATATGTGAATGGACTTTAACCTTCCATCCCCAAAGTTTCAAAATTGTAATCCACCATTAAATTTTTGATCTCTGCACTAAATTCCTTCACAAACATGCCTCTACTATCATGAAAAAATTATTACTCTACTTCTTTAGGGCACACATATGTTGAGATTATGAACTCAAATATATAGTTATTTAGTGTTCCTTTCCACAATTTATCCACTACTCTAGTCTAAGTGGCATCCATGGTCTCAATCCTCTATAGGATCTCCTTCATCCACTCATAGTGTTATCCATAGCTTCTACTTATGTGAGTTGAATATGTAACCAACCATTGGTACACATGCTCAAGTTGATCAGAGAAAAAGACCTTCTATAAAAAATCATATAGGTTGATTTGAACCCATTTTCTTATCTTTTATCTTTTGTAAGTTGGATGATTCAATGCAAATATATCTTCCCCCTATTACATCCAACACTCAATGTTTTTAAGAGAGAATCGATACATCATTTTGATACACCATCACAATAATAAAATTAAACATGAGTCCTGATAATATAAGTAAAATGTTTTAGAGAAGGGTGCATAGTTGTCTTATTCTATATTTGGTTTCTTACAACTAGGTATAAACATGGGATATTCCCTTAGCACTCAACACTTGAACACTCAAATACAATGACATCAATCCACATAAGGCACAAGACTTATGTGCTCACCTAAAGTGTAATTAATAAATAACCAAGGCACATGTTGGGCTAGTTATGCCATAGACAAGATATCAATTATGGGACTTGATCAATTCAAAGAAGGCTTCAAGTAGATCCATAGGCACACGTATTTCATAGACTAATCCTAGTGGCCTATAGGTGCAAGATTTTTGGTGGATTAATCCTAGAATCATGATAGGTACTTGAAGGGTTAAAAGGATGATTTCAATTCAAGTACTCATACTAGGCTCATGCTTCTCATGGATGGAGTCACTTGGCATAGGATCTATATACTTAGTCTTTAAAAAAGTTATAGTTGATGTCATTTAATGTTTATAGGGATGCCATTAGTGATGTGAAACAGAAGCATGCATTAAATGTACTTAGCATAATTGAATTTAAACTACAATATTACATCCATTATACATTCCATTAATGAAGCAATAATGATAAAATCACAAATAGTATGTGAAATTATAGCAACCTTTATCATTAATTATATTTAAAAATAGAGTATACAATTCATGGCAGAGAATATATTCAATTCCCTCTATCTACTAATCAAGAGGCTCATACACGAGCTTGGACACTTACAAATGGAGCTTTCATGGCATCCAAACTATTTCTATGCCTTAATAGCTATCGAAGTGACTACATAAAAATCTTTTAGATAAATTTTCCAAAGCTTCACTACCATTTTTCATCTCCCCTACATCAACTAGTTTGAGCTCCTTTTATAGCCTTCTTGAACATCTCCGCCAAGGTGGAATGTGCACACCAAGTGTCAAGTTAGAACTTTGGTGATCATTCTCACTATCTCCATGACCTCATGAAGTTTACACTATAGTCACCATATATCACCCAATGGTTAAAGATGCCCTAGAAATCCTAGAGATAGTTAGACTCTTGTCAGTTGGTGCCAAAATGTTAATTATTATGCAAAATGATCCCTTTGAACTAATGTGGATGTCATGTTGGAATCAATCCTATACTTAATGAAATAAGGGGCCTGGTAAAATTGGTATGGGCCACCTTATGCCTAGTTCAGTTAAACTATGTTGGCTTTTTAGTTAAGGATTTTAGTATAAGATCACATTACTCAATAATTTGAACAAGTCCATGAAGGGTGGTGTTTACTTTAATATTCTTCATGTCTTTTACTATGTTATATCCTCCCTTATTATAAATAAGTTGTAACTCTACAAGATATTTTAGTTCATGGTGTTTTCTTGATCAAAAATTGGGAGTCTGTAGATTTGAAATCATGAGTCCATAGATTTGAAATCACAAGTCCATAGATTTGTAATTACAAGTCCATAGATTTGAAATTACAAGTTCATAGAAATCCCACATGAAGAGGGATAATTGTCTGGTAATATCATGCCCCGACCACATGGGAAAAACCAGCCACTTTACCTAGCCACATAGCTCGTGATCCATCTACCACATCCTACAATATGATAAATGTGAGAATAGACATGCCAAGTTAAAGCTTGAAATTTGGTTCTAATAATGGTTCTAATTCAGAGTTTCAGTGGTGGCACATTGTAGAGCTCGTTGAGAGATTTTTGATGCATTTTTTGGAATGTAAATATGAGTTCAAGAGTGCCTGTTATGACCATTTGAAGATTGGTCAAAAAATGTCTCTTTTAACATGTGGCATGTGTTTCGAGGTTGTTTCGACCTTTGGACTAATAGCCATTTAACACGTGAAAAAATAATTTAGTGCAAAAAAAAATTTGGGTTTGGTGTTTTTATTTCACATGTTATTTGAGAAATTTTCAAACATTTATCACTTTGAAACAAGGTGCCAAAGGCCAACTTGCACAAGTTGCCATGTCACCCCACCAATCATGTAATGACCAAGTCTAAACGACAGCCTAAATTAGTGCCTAAGTCTTGGCATTTGAAAAAGGAGGAACATACCTATTTTAAGCATGCAAAACTATAATTCCCAACAAATGTGGGATAAAAGAGATGCCAAGCACCCAAAAAGAAGGGAGAAAATTCAAAATTCATGCCTAAGCGCCAAAAAAGGAGGAGGCTGATGGTTTGAATTCATTTGCAAGCAACTAAAAAGGTGGGCAATGATTTTGAACCCTTGACCTATCACCCAAAAAGGATAAGGCTTGACCACATCAGCTATGGAGGTCGAAGTGTTATAAAAGGGACAAAATTCTACTTGAAGACACATAAGAAGCCGACTTTGTATTGGAGAATATAGACCCGCTTACAGTATTTGGTCATTTTGGAGCCCTTAGAGGCCGAATCAGAGCTCGGAGTAAACTACAAAGTTGTTCAAAATTCTGATATGATCTATACAATATATTCATTTGCCCATTTTGGAGAATTAGTGGTGCCATTTTGAGCTATAAAAGTTTCCAATTTTGATTTGGAAAAGCCTCTACATGAAATTCAGGAAGGTGAAGGATGAGCTGAGTCAGCCAAGGTCTTTCGAATGTTTGATCACTATTATTGTAGAGAGATATGATCTTTTTTTGTTTGTAAGTATTATTTAACTTGAAAATTTAGCAATAATTAATGGATTGGTTTGATAAGAACCTGAGGATGTAGGAATTTCCAAACCCCATAAACAATTTTTGTGTTTTGATCTTAGAATTCATTTTTGCATTTCAGTTTTTAGTTAATTTGAAGATTATAATTTAGATTTATATCAAAATGAAAAATTTAATCATTTGATCATTTACGATAAATTGGATAAAATAAAGAATTTGAAAAATTTGACGGTTTCAATGGATAATTGATGTGATCTATCCATTCACCTTTATTTTAGTTTTGAAACTTGATTAAGATCAGATTTTCATCAGTTTTTTCATCATTCCAACATCTTATAAGTTGAGAAATTTAGAATCTATACTTTTAAATTTTCACTTAGAGTTTATCAGTGGAGTTTATGGATCAAGTTGGTATTAGAGCAGTTAGAATGCATGGATTGCTTCTAGTTGTGTATTGACAGTTGCTTCTAGAATAGTTGGATTATTAGTTTGTAGATTGATTATATTGCAATGTGTAGTGTGGAATCAGGGGTTTGCAAGAAACCATGGGCAAGTTGTCACAAATTGAGGTCATCAAAGATGAAAATGCAATCTTGAGATGCCAAAAATTTGCACTTGAATTGCAAGTGGCAAAGTTAAAAGCAGAACTTGAATCCAAGGATGAGATCTTGATTAGATTGAAATGTGGTGAGTGTGAAAAGGTAAAGCCTTCAAATTCAAATGTAGAGACTATGACTGAGTGTAGTGTAAGTTTTTCACCACAGGAATCTTCATCTTCTTCTACCATTTCAAATTTAGATTCTAGTAATATTGTTTTTGGTGATTTTGAAAGATACACTAAGGGCATATGATCTAAATTGTTGTTTAAAATGGGATATAATGGAGGAGGACTTGGTAGAGATGGCCAAGGAGTTACTAACCCAATACAAGTAGAGCATAGATCTCTTCATGAAGGTTTGGGTTACACTAGTGAGCAAGTGGAAATTGAAAAAACTTCTTCCATGGCTAAAGGAAGACAAGCTTCTAATAGCAAAAGATTGAGGACACTAGTAGAGCATGTACAGTGTAAGAAGGAAGGTAAAAGAGCTATTGAGATTCCACCTCCTAGTTCCTACACTAGAGTTAGCACTAAATCTTTTGATCCACTTTTTATGTTTAATAAATTTGGATTTAACATTCAGAAGATAATGCAATCATTTCCATGTAATTTTTGTGGAATGAATAACCATAGTGCTAAGACTTGTTGGAAACAAAAAGCTTTGTTTAAGCAGATTGCATGTTTGAAAGACCATTCTCATGTTAAGTTGGGAATTGGCAAAAGGGAACCCTCACCTAAGAAGGATGTTTGCACTCATTGTAAAGTAAGTGGACATAGGATTGATAGATGTTTTAAGCTTCATTCATATTCACATTCAAGTAATGTTAAAACTAAGATGATTTATAAACCTCTCACTAAGGTTAATGAAGCTAATTCAATCCCTAATGTAGTTGGCAATACAACCCAAGATAAGGTAAAACCTACAAGTGAAAATCCATTTAAGAGGTTAAGTCAACAATATTTTCAATTACATATGGCAAAGCCCAAATTGGTAAAGTATGCAATTGATAATGAATCCACAGAGACAATCAATTTCACTAGGAAGAAAGAATTAGTTAAGTGGATTATCACTACATTATTTTTGCAAAGCATGGTTATGAATTCACCTAAGGGAATGAACAAGCTTTGATAGATGTAGATTAGAGTTTGTGGGAACACTTAAAGATAGGTTTATCATATGAATTTTTTCAATTCTCACTTTTTGATAACACTAAGTGTGAGTTGTCTAGAAGACTTGAACTCATTTGATCAGTTGGAGATAATAACAAAATGCATGTTGTAGGTTGAGTTAATTCCTTATAACACTTATTTTACTATTATTTTGAATGTATCTATTTTGGCACATGGATGTATAGATGCATTGTTAAGACCCTATGGGCATGTTTAGATGTTAGGAATCATACACTTTTGGTTGTTTGCATTTGCTTAGCATATAAGTCCCATACTAAGGCATTGTATTGCAACATGTCCACAACATTTATTATATGTTGTCGACAATATAAACTTATCTTGTAGTTACATTGGGAGTTGGTTTTTGGCAATTCATCACTTTACAAGATGTGACATTTGGGCAGGTAGTTTGATATGTTGTAATCACTTTTGCAGTTGTAGATTCACTTACTCATGCCTTTAGATTAGGCAATTTTGTAGTTTGATTGTGAATCATTTTAATGTAATTGTTTATACCTCTTGCTATGATTGGGTTCTATTTTCATGGATGCAGTAGACTAATTTGTAGTTTTAGGTGATATTAAAATTTTGGAGACCAAAAGCCTTCCATTAGGGAGGTGTGATCAAAAATTGGGAGTCTGTAGATTTGAAATCACGAGTCCATAGATTTGAAATCACAAGTTTGTAGATTTGAAATTACAATTCCATAGAAATCCCACATGAAGAGGGATAATTGTTTGGTAATATCATACCCCAACCACATGGGAGAAACCAACCACTTTATCGAGCCACATAGCTTGTGATCCATCTGCCACATCCTAGAATATGATAAATGTGAGAATAGACATGCCAAGTCAAAGCTTGAAATTTGGTTTTAATAATGGTTCTGATTTAGAATTTTAGTGGCAGAACACTATAGATCTCGTTGAGATATTTTTGACGCATTTTTTGAAATGTAAATCTGAGTTTGGGAGCTCTTATTATGGCCATTTGAAGATTGGTCAAAAAATGTCTCTTACGACATGTGGCACGTGTTTTGAGGTTATTTTGACCTTTAGACCAATAGCCATTTGACATGTGGAAAAATAATTTAGTGAAAAAAAATTTGGGTTTGGTGTTTTTAATTCACATGTTATTTGAAAAAATTTCAAATGTTTATCACTTTGAAAAAAGGCGCCAAAGGCCAACTTGCACATGCTACCACGTCACCCCACCAATCATGCAATGGCCAAGTCTAAACAGTGGCCTAAATTAGTGCCTATGTCTTGGAATTTGAAAAAGGAAGCACATACTTATTTTAAGCATGCAAAACTATCATTCCCAACAAATGTGGGATAAAATAGATGCCAAGCACCCAAAAAGAAGGGAGAAAATTCAAAACTCATGCCTAAGCGCCAAAAAAGGAGGAGGCCGATGGTTTGAATTCATTCCCAAGCACCTAAAAAGGTGGGCAGTAGTTTTGAACCCTTGACTTGCCACCCAAAAAGGATAAGTCTTGACCACTTCAGCTACGGAGGTTGAAGTGTTATAAAAGGGATGAAATTCTACTTGAAGACACACAAGAAGCCGACTATGTATTGGAGAATATAGACCCACTTACAGTATTTGGTCATTTTGGAGCCCTTAAAGGCCAAATCAGAGCTCAAAGTAAACTAAAAAGTTGTTTATAATTTTGATACACTCTGTTCAATATATTCATTTACCCATTTTGGAGAATTTGTGATGCAATTTTGAGCTATAAAAGTTTGCCAATTTTGATTTGGAGAAGCCTCTATGTGAGATTCAGGAAGGTGAAGGACGCGCTGAGTCAGCCAAGGTCTTTCGAAGGTCTGATCACTATTATTGTAGAGAGATATGATCTTTTGTTATTTTTAATTATTATTTAGATCTTGAAAATTTAGCAACAATTAATAGATTGGTTCAATAAGAACACGAGGATGTAGGAATTTCTGAACCCCGTAAACAATTTATGTGTTTTGATCTTAGAATTCATTTTTGCATTTCAGTTTTTTGTTAATTTTAAGATTATAATTTATATTTATATCATAATGCAAAATTTAATCATTTGATCATTTACAGGAAATTGGATAAAATTGAAGAATTTGAAAAATCTAATGGTTTCAATGGATAATTGATGTGATTTATCCATTCACCTTTATTTCAATTTTGAAACTTGATTAAGATCAGATTTTCATCAATTTTTTCATCATTCCAACGTCTTATAATTTGAGAAATTTAGAATCCATACTTTTAAAATTTCACTTAGAGTTTATCAGTGGAGTTTACGGATCATTTCTAGGTGGAGAGTCATTCTTAGCATTGTGATATGGTGGGGTTACACCATTATTTGGGGGTGTTTAAGTAGTAAGAGGTTGTTATGGTTTTTGGTTCCTTAGGGTGTAATTTCTCCCTTATAACTTTTGCAATGTATGGACCTCACTAGTACTATCCTCTAGGCTAGTTTCTTTCTAGTTGGGAAACTCCATAGTTTCTATCACCATGGCCATGTTAGGAGGCCTACTTAAGTTTTATGATTTTGGGTGATTTGGATCCACTTCTTACTCCTCCATATCTCTTTAGAATATCTAAAAGTCACTAAAAACTCTATATAATTAAACTCCCCATGTGTAGCCATGTTGTGTACTTAGCACCAGTTAGACAAAGCTATCTCAAAAATGTTAACTTTAGTAAACCTATTAGGTAAGGGTTGTGGATAATTATGATAATGAATATAATTTTTGTTTTGTCTTTGATAAGATAATTTCTTATTTGAACTTTTAACATTAGAGTTACCCATTTGCCTGTTTAGACCAAAAAAATCATTTCTTAGTTTCTAGACCATTCACTAGATGGTATCCAGCTCATTTTTAGTAGACACTTGACATATAGTTTTAGCATTCTTAGCATCTTCCAACATCACTTGGTAATATAACTGAGGTAACATTTCATGGTTTACTAGGTTAATAAATCCTAGGTTTCAGTTTGGCACAATGTGACTCAAAGGGATATAGTTTTTTATGGACAATGATAAAAGCAAGAGAATATTCTAGTTGGTGTTGGGTAACATAGAAACTCTATTTTTATCACTTCAATGTCAAGTCATTGTTGGAAATATTGTCATTGATGTCAAAGGTCTAGCATTGGTGATAAAAGCCCCATTGCATTTAATGGTGTTTTTAATATTCATATCTTATCTAATGTGTGTTAATATTTATTTAATATTAATTAATATATTTTTGGTTGCATATAAGTCAAAAGACGGCTCATAGATAAGTCAAAGAGTCTTGAGGTAAAGACAAAAGAGGAATGGGATGTATTTTCTCATGAAGAGTCATCTTGATGAATTCTAAGAGTCACTATGTGAAGACAAAAGAGGGTATGGCACATTTTTCTATGAAGGGACACTTTGAGGAATATGAAAAGTCACCAAGATAAAGATAAAAGTGGAAAAGACACATTTACTTATGAAAGATCACCATGTGACTTTTCAAATACAAGGATATGAAAGTTCATACAAGTTTGGCACCATTTTCCATGAGAATTGAAGGGTCACAAAGGATGAATGCCAGAGGTCATTTGGAAATCTATAAATAAAGGCTTGAGAAGCCATTTGTAATATGTAAAATAGTGCATGGTTTTGTAATTGTTTTATATAATAAAAGTGGAGAGAAAAGCAAGAGATATTGTAGATTTTTATCATTTGTTGAGTAAGCAACATTGAGAGATAGTTGTGTTTTATACATAAAAGGGGTTGGTGCTCCTGTGGGTTGGTGCTCACAAATCTTTGCAAGGGGTTGGTGCTCATGTGGGTTGGTGCTCCTATGGGTTGGTGCTCACAAATAGTTCTTGTGTTAGTGCTTGATAAAGGGGTTGATGTTCCTAACTTGAGTTGGTGCTCATTCATATACTTGAGATTATTCTCCATGGTTTTTTCGACTTTGGGTTTCCATGTAAAAATGTTGGTGTCTCTCTCTTTCTCTTGTGTGGTGCATATTATTATTTCAATTTTATTACATATCTTGAATGTGTGATTAAGTGGTTAAAGAAAATAAATCAGATTAAGTAAAAGATATATAATATACTGATTCACCTCCTCCCTCTCAATATATTTTGTGTTTAAAAATTAGTATCAGAGTAGGTTCCTTTTTGAAAAAAAATTACATCTTGAAGGTAGATTGGGGAAAGCACGATGGCTAGATCACATGAAGGTTTTTATATAAATAAGGCACCTGTGTTTGATAGGAAAAATTATGCTTTTTAGATCATAAATATGAGGACTTATTTGATGGCCCTTGGATTCAACATTTAGCAAGTAGTGGTGTAGGAATATGAAGAGCCACAAACACTTATAACTACTCCAACAGAAAAGAAGGCAATTGAAAACAATGCTAAAGCTTTAAATATTATTTTATGTGGTTTATGTGAATCAAAAATTGTTAAAGTTATGCAATGTAAATATACTCATGAAACTTGGGTAAATCTTGAGAATATTTACAAAGGTGATGGAAAGGTTCAGCAAGCTAAGCTTCAAACTTTCAAAAGATAGTTTGAGAGTTTAAAGATAGAAGAGGAAGAAAATATAGCAAGTTACCTTTTGTAGGTTGATCAAATAGTTAATCAAATTCAAGGTCTTAGAGAAAAGTTAGAAGAATCACTCATGGTACAAAAAGTTTTGAGATCTCTACCATTAAGATATGATGCAAAAGTTTTGGCAATTGAAGAGATGAAGAATTTAGCCAAGATAAAGATGGATGATCTACATGGTATTCTTACAACATATGAGATGTGGACCAAAAAAGAGAAACCTTCAAAAAGAAAAGCTACTTTTAAGACATCAAAGAAAGAGAAATCTAAGAATCAAGTGATAGTTCTAGTGATGATGAAGATGACAATATAGCTATATTCATTTACAATTTGAAAAAGGGCACAGGTAAATATCAAGGAAAATTACCTATTAAATGTTTTAATTATGAAAATATTGGACATTTTGTAGCTAAGTGCCCAACTAAGGGAAATGGTAACAATGAAGAAAGAAAGTCTATATACAAAAAGAGTTTCAAAGAAAAACTCAATAAGGGATTCGATAAGAAGAGTTTGTATTCTAAAGATCCTAGCTCAGTTGAAGATAGTGGACTTAGTGATTCAGAAGAAGAAGAGATTATATTCATGGCCATACATGAAGATGCCTCTGCAAGCAAAATTACAGATGATCAAGAAGAAGAATAGGATGAATTTAAAGTAAATCTGGAAGGAGAACTCATTTGTGCCTTGGAGTTCAAAGCTCTTGAGAAGAAGATTTAAAGATTAAAGCTCTAAATCAAGAAAAATGAAAAAGAGTCAAAGGGAACAATTGAAGATCTACAAACACACTTTGAAGAAGCCAAGAAGAATGAAAAATACCTAACAACATAGTTTTAAAAAGTAAGTGAAGAATGTGAAAGGTATGTTATTAAAATTGCTTCTTTAAAAGAAGATCTTGAGAAAACAAATAATTAAATCAATGATAGAGCAGCCAATGATTCAAAATTTGAGAATATCACTAATATGTTGAATAAGATATTAAAAAGTCAAAGATCAATTTTAGATAAGACAAGTATCAAATTTAAAAAAAAATGGAAGGCCACTACTTTTACAGATAAGGTTAACATAGGAAAAGGAAAGAGCTATGATGAAGCTCTTACAAAAGAGGAAATAAAAAGGGAAGAAGTCAAGAATACAGAGGACATCTCAAATAAAGAAGGTTGGAAGGAATAGAGCTACAAAAGGTAATTAGGTTAGAGATACATAAATAAGTCCTATTTTTATGGTTATTATTTTTATTGTAATGGATATGTTCATAAGAAAATATAATTTAAAAAAAGTGCTAACAATTTCAAAATTAAGGAGAAGAAAACTCATGCAGAGTCAAGCAGAAGCCACAACTCTTTTGCTCCTCCATCAGGGTTTAATGAATAGGCCATAATATGTTACAAATATAATAACTTCAAACATATAGCTTGGTATTATAGAATCATGTTTGAGTTAGTCAATAAGGACCAAAATTTCAAGGCTCCATTCATCAAGAAGAAAGTTTAGATAGGTTCATGGTAGAGGAAAAAACCTAAAAAATCTATGTTGGTACAGATGGCTTTGCATGCAAAAAATGAAGAAAATCCATGGTTCATTGATAGTGGATGTTCGAGACACATGACAAGAGACAATATCAAGTTCATAACCTTGAATAAGATCAATGGTGGCACAGTGAAATTCAAAGATAATACTACTGCCAGAATTATCAAAAAAGGTACACTAAGTTTGGATAATGGTAGAACTAAAACTAAAAATGTTTTGTATGTAGGTCTTAATCATAATATTTTGAGTGTAATTCAAATGTGTGATCATGGGAATACACTAAATTTTTATGTAGAAGGTTTTGAAATTAGGAGAAAAGATTTATATGTGTTGATTGCAAATGCTCAGAGAATAGACAATAATTTGTATATGTTATCAGACATCAAAGGTTGAAGATGTTTGAGTCAGATTAAAGAAATTTAGCTATGGAACAAGAGAATGGGACACATAAATTTTGGAAATCTTGTTAACATCATCAAGAAGTAAGTAGTCAAAAATATTCTAAAGATTAAAAAGCCATCTAACATGCTTTGTGAACCTTGCCAACATGGGAAGTAGGCTAGAAGGCAATTCAAAATAAAAGAATACTCAACCACTTAGATGTTAGAGCTTGTTTACATTGATTTGTGTGGACCTATGAGAACTCAAAGTACTCAAGATGACAAAAATTTTATGTTGCTTATTGATGATTTTTCACGTATGACTTGGGTAATGTTTTTAAAGAAAAAATTAGAAGCTTTCAGATATTTTAAAGTGTTTAAAGCATTAGTTGAGAATGAAACCAGTTTGAAGAATAAGTGCCTAAGATTATATCATGGAGGAGAATTTATGTTAGATCAATTTATTGAGTTTTGTGAAGACCATGGAATAAAGAGGAATTATTCAGTAGCTAGAACTCCACAACAAAATGGAGTAGTTGAATGCAAAAATAAAATAGTTCAAGATGGTGAAAACAATGCTAAATGAATCCAAGATACCAGATAAATATTAGAGAGAGGTAGTTGGTATAGTAATGCATATTCAAAATAGAGCATTATTGAGAGTCAATAGTGACAAGACTCCTTATGAGCTATGGAAAGACAAACTAGCTATAATTGATTATTTTAGAGTTTTTGATAGTAGATACTTCATAAAGAGAACTGATGAAAAACTAGGTAAGTTTGAATCTAAAGAAGATGAAGGTATATTTCTTGGTTATTCTTTAAAAATTAAAGCTTATAAATGTTATAAAAAATTAACCAAGAAAATAGTTGAAAGTGCAAGTGTCAAGATAGAAGAAGATGGAGCACAAAGAATCAGTGATCCAGTAGACATTCTCAAAATAATTGAAGAGGAAGATTTTGAAGAATCAGACAAAGATGAGAAGAAGGAGAAAAATGACACCAAAACCCCATCCAAATATGTCTAGAGAAATCATAATGAAAGTGACATCATCGAGGACATAAATGAAGGAATTCTCACTAGAAGAATGATGGTAAGTGAATCTGAGCAAGTTAATTTCTCTTTGTTATCCAAAATTTAGCCTAGAATTTTTTTAGAAGTTAGACATGATAAGCATTGGGTTAAGGCAATGGATGAATAATTAAATTAAATAGAAAAGAATAATACTTGGGAATCAGTGCCTAAACCAAAAGATCACAATGTGATAGGAACAAAATGGGTTTACAAAAATAAGTTGAATGAAAATGGAGAATTGACCAAGAATAAATAAATATTAGTATGTAAAGGATATGCTTGGATTCAGAGAATAGATTTTAAAGAAACTTTTATACCAGTGTCAAGGCTAGAGGCTATTAGAATGTTTCTTGCATATACAGTGTTTAAAATTTTTAAAGTGTTTTGGATAGATGCCAAATCTACCTTCTTGAAAAAGAATCTAGAAGAAGAGGTCTACATTGAGTAGCCTAAGGGATTTATTCTCTCAAATGTTATTAGCCATGTATGCAGAATGAAGAAAGCACTATATGGATTAAAACAAACTCCCAGAGCTTGGTATACAAGACTTGATAAGCACCTCTAGGATTAAGGTTTCAAGAGAGGATTTGTCGATAGTAATCTTGACATCAATATAGAAGGTGAGCATCAATTGATTTTTTTGGTATATGTTGATGACATCATTTTTGGAGGAAACATTGAAAATGTGACAAAAGAATTTTTTGATAATATGCAAAAATAATTTGAGATATCTATGCTTGGATAATATGAAAAAATAATTTTAGTCAAATAAAAGAATTTTCATATCTCAAAGTAAATATGCCAAAGAAATGTTGAATAAATTTGGTTTTGAGGATTGTGCACTAGTTGGAAAACCAATGATTATAGGAAATAAGGTGAGCAAGGATCAAGATTCACCTGTTGTAGATCAATATTTGTATAGATCTATGATTGGTAGTCTTTTATATTTAACAACATCAAGACTAGACATCATGCATACAATAGTTATGGTTGTAAGATACTAGTCAGCTCCAAAAGATAGCCATGTTTAGTTGATAAAGAGAATATTTAGATAAATCAAGGGGATATTGGATTATGGATTATGGTATTCCATAGGAAAATATTTCACTTTAATTACTTATACAGATTCAGACTGGGTAGGTTGCTTAGATGACCAAAATAGTACAAGTGGAAGAGATTTTTTATTCGATGATAGCTTAGTATCATGGATATGTAAAAATAAAAATTTAGTATCACTTTCTATAGTTGAATAAAAATATATTACAGTGGTATTGTGTTGTACTCAAGTGATTTGGATGAAGCAAACTTTGGAAGATATCAAGGTAAAATATGATGAACCTATTTCTATTTTTTGTGACAACACAAGTGCTATTAATATTTCAAAGAGTCCAGTAATGCATTTAAGAACAAAACATATTCCCATCAGATATCACTTATTGAGAGAGAAGGTTGTAGATCAATAGGTTAAGATGGAATATCTCAGTATTATAGAGTAGATTATAGATATTTTTACAAAGGCACTACCAAAAGACACATTTGAGTATCTACGAGAGAAGTTGAGAGTACTTTATTTTACTTCCTACCATTGAGGATCAACATCAGTTGAAGGGGAGCTAAGTGTTATCTCTAGGATAGGCCCTTTTCCATTGATGCCAAAGGGGGAGAAGAATAGGTACAAGTACAGGTATAGGTGCAAAAACAAGTAGAGAAATAGGTACAGGTTGCTATAGTAAGGGGGAGTTACTATATGTTTTTTAGATGGCAGTATGTGCAAATTGACATGTATAGTACAAGTTTTAGGATGTGGCAATTTCAGTTTGAGGTTTCCATTAATGACAAAGGGGGAGATTGTTAGAAATATTATCATTGATGTCAAAGGTCTAGCATTGGTGATAAAGACCCCATTATATTTAATGGTGTTTTTAATATTCATATCTTGGCTAATGTGTGTTAATATTTATTTAATATTAACAAATATATTTTTGGTTGCATATAAGTCAAAAGAGGGCCCATGAAGAAGTCAAAGAGTCTCAGGGTAAAGACAAAAGAGGAATGGGATGCATTTTCTCATGAAGAGCCATCTTGAGGAATTCTAAGAGTCACTATGTGAAGACAAGATAGGGTATGTCACATTTTTCCATGAAGGGACACTTTGAGGAATATGAAAATTCACCAAGATAAAGACAAAAAAGGAAAGGATGCATTTGCTTATGAAAGGTCACCATGTGACTTTTCAAATGCAAGGATACGAAGGTTCATGCAAGTTTAGCACCATATTCCATGAGGATTGAAGTGTCATAAAGGGTGAATGCCAAAGGTGATTTGGAAAGCTATAAATAAAGGCTTGAAAAGCCATTTGTAATATGCAAGAGAGTGCATGGTTTTGTAATTGTTTTATATAAGAAAAGAGGAGAGAAAAGTAGGAGATATTGTAGAGTTTTATCATTTATTGAGTAAGCAATATTGAGAGATAGTTGTGTTTTATATACAAGAGGGGTTAGTGCTCCTGTGGGTTAGTGTTCAAAAACATTTTCAAGGGGTTGGTGCTCCTACAAGTTGGTGCTTGTGAAATTAGTAACTTGAGTTGGTGCTCATTCATATACTTGAGATTGTTCTCTATAGTTTTTTCCACTTTGGGTTTCTATGTAAAAATTTGCTCTCTCTCTCTCTCTCTCTCTCTCTCTCTCTCTCTCTCTCTCTCTCTCTCTCTCTCTCTCTCTCTCTCTCTCTCTCTCTCTCTCTCTCTCTCTCTCTCTCATGTGGTGCATGTTATTATTTCAATTTTATTGCATATCTTGAATGTGTGATTAAGTGGTTAAAGAAAAGAAATTAGATTAAGTAAAAGATATATAATATATTTATTCACCCCCCCTCTCAGTATATTTCATGCTTAACTATTGTAAAATGGAATGACTTCCTTCAATTACACACAAACTAGTTCTAAATTATATGTTCATCTAATATATGTTTTTGAATTCACCTCGAGGCATCTCTAGGTGAGCTAATTCATCATATTCAATCTATTCAATTATCATTCTATGGTCAATTTCTCTATTCAATTATCATTTTCTAGTCAATTTCTTTGTTCAATTATCATTTTGGTCATTTTCTATGGTCAATTCCCCCTTCTCTGATTAATTGATTCTATTACTTCCTCTTCTATAAATCATTCTTCTAATTATAATTCTATTACAAATATAATTATAAATATCTTACCATTAATTAATTCCTAGTTTCCCCTCCAAGTGGGCATCTTCATACAAAGAAATGATCATGAGATTATTTGGAGTATGTTTTTGTGAGTTAAATTCATAAAGTGAATTAATATACAATATTATTCTCCACCCTTCATCTTGGAGACAAGATGAAGGGACCACAATAAATATTGTGAGGTATTTTAGGGAGAAATCTTAACCCTTCATCTTGTACAATGAATATTGTGAGATATTTTAGGGAGCAATCTTAACCCTTCATCTTGGAAACAAGATGAAGATCCAATAATGATTCTGATAAATATATTATGAGAAAAATCCTCCACCCTTCATCTTAGAAACAAGACAAAGGGTTTATATTGATTCTTATTTGATATTTTTAAAGATCATACTCCACCCTTCATCTTGATTGAGATGAATGGCTCACATAAATGATCCATGTGCACATTTGAGGACTCATTTGTAACTCTTCATATTGATTTTAAGATCAAGGATCCTCACTGATTTGAATTTATTATAAATAGACCCCTTTGTATTTTAATTCAATATGTTCAAGTGATATAATGAATCCCTGAAATTTTATTGAGCTAACTTGTTCATCAATCTTATATTTTTGATCAATTCAACAAGGTCTATATTTTCAAATGGAGATGTCCTCACATAATTGGCATTGCCAAAGACCACTTGAATCTATAACCGAGTCACATCTCATACAAATAAGTATTTAATAGAGGTTTGTATGTTTCAAGTTTGAATCTAATGCATTATTGACTAACCTTTTGTATTGGTCATGAGGTCTTAGGTTCTAAACGTGTTTTCATTAGTTTCTATACTCTTGATTGAATAAAACTAACAATGATGAAAATATAGATTTTTTATTTTCCCAATAACACATACAACACATTTGGTGGGACTATCAACCCTCACCTTTCTTTTGAGCCTCTTTAGCAATCTTCTTTTGAAGAAAATCTTTTTTTGCTAAGAAATGGTTGGTAAAATAGTTATATCTTTTGATATATTATCTTTTTTAATCTAATTTTCTTCAAGAGTGTGAGTATTTGTCCTACCAAAAACCTATAAATATTTTTTTAAAAAATAATGTATATTTTTAGGAGTTATGGTCAAATTACTAACTTCCACCTTTTATTTCAAATTTTATTGACTAAAAATGAATGGTAAAATGTTGATAACTTTAGATCTATTATCTATTATGATCTAATTTTTTTCAAATATGTGTGTATTTTTCCTATCCAAAACCTATAAAACATTTTTTAAAAAAATAATATATATTAGGAGTTATGGTAAAATTATTAACTGTCACCTTTTATTTTAGCTAACAACAACTAGTAAAATGTTCATAAATTTGATATATTATGTGTTTTGATTTGAATTTTGGTAGGGATGTGATTATTTTTACTAGAAAAAACTTTTATAAATTTAATTGAAAATAGATGTGTATTTTATGAGTTATGGTCAAATCATTAACTTCTATATTTTACTTCTAATTTTATTTTTGGTTAAAAATGATTGGTAAAGTAATAATAACTTTGATTTTTTTTTTTGAGTTTTTTTAGGTTTGTGTGAATTTATCCTATAAAAAAATTAATTTTTTTGTGAAAAATAGATTTTTATTTTATAATTTATCATTAAAATATTGACTACTACTTTTAACATTTTATTTGAAGATTTACACATGCCAAAGACCCATCAAACAAAACTATTAACTTTGTTTTATTGTAGATTCAAAAAGGGTGGGATGATTTATTCAAACAATAACATTTTCTATTCACAATTAATTTTTGAGTTCTTAAAAATTAACTCACATCTCATTTTGGTGTTTAAAAATCAAGTCACATTTTGTTTTGGGTTCTAAGAAAACTTGCTTATTTTCCATGTTTTTTCATTTTGTGCAAGTTTCCTTTATTTCTTATTGTTATTTGAGTGTGTTTTGGGGATATTTTACTCATATAGTCTCCCCTTTGGGTGACTTATAAACTTAAATATTCTATTTGTTTTAAATCCTAAAGATTTGGATATTATGTTCTTCGCTTGCCCTTAATGAGAATTACATGAATTAGAATTGCAATACCTTCATTTTTGTTTTTATCTTAGAGAGAGATATTTCATCACCTCATCACATGTTTTATATGGGTGCATTGACTAGGGGTTTCATCTCCCATCATCATACCAACCCCACTTATCTAGTGGGGTATACAAATTGAGCATGTTATTTGATTGAATAGTGGCTAAAAGATTAACTTGATAAGTCAAATAAATATTCAGAACATGCACATTCTTGACATTGCACTTAACTAAAAAATCAATGGATGAAATGGTTGTGAAATGGACAAGACTTTCTCATAACAAGCTAAATAGCTTGACATCCAATTGATAGATAGTTCTAAAACACCCATTTACTGTAAGGTATATCGAGACCATATAGAAATCCCTCGAAAACAATAGTTTAAGAATATTTAGCCATGCCACATTCATTGATGTAGAGGTGTAAAGGTTAATAGACCCTAAATATATCTTTTATGTATGAACCTTTTGAGATAATGAGGGTGTAAAAAATCCTACCAATAACTATAATAAACTTTAAAGAATCTTAAATTTTATCCTTTCTCAAGGTAGGTATATCAAAGGACTTGATAAATGTGGAGTAATATGATCAGTCACTAAAATAGGTTTGATAGATTGAGTATTAAATTCATTGATTATGGTGTCAAAAATTTATCATAATTTTCATACACCTATAAAAAAATGTGTTACTATGTCCATGTTCTTAGTCCAAAATTATTTAAACTTGTACATTTCATACCTTGTTTATGTGAAAGTGTACCATTACTCTATTTGTGTTCTTGGTTCAAAACTTGTACATTTTATACCCTCTTTATGTGAAAGTGTACCATTACTCTGTCCACATTCTGAGTCCAAATTGGTCCTTTCTACCACTTTTGTCCAAATTATGTCTCAAACCATACCTCTAATATTTGAAATCGTATTATTACTTTATCCATGTGATTCTGAGCCTATTATATTCTTTTTCTTAATTTCCCATTCTAAGATCATTTCCAATCGATATTCCATATTATTCCCTTATGTTTAGGTCAACTTTTTTCAAATCCAAGATTTTCTCTAGGCATTTCCAATTCATTTTCCTATTTTTTGTCTAGGTTTATTCCAATTTTAGGTCCAATCTAGTCAATTCTATTCAAAATTAAGTATTCATAATCAATCTATTTTAAATTTAACTCTATTCAAGTCAAAAATTTATTTCTCTTTTTTAAATCATGATTCTAGATCTATTTTAATTCATATCCTTATCTTTCTGTTCAATCTCTCATACATGTTGGTGGGGAATGATGAAGTCATGACATCCATCCTTTCTCTCATTTGAATCTAATTCCAATTGAATATTTCCCCTTGCATGCATCGTTGCTCAAGTGCATCCTTCAATTAATCTTATATCACTTTTTCAATTCATTCAATTGAATCCATTTTAAATTTTGATAGAGGTTACCTACTTGATCTTGGTCATGCTAACAAAAGTGAACCCATTTTGATACCTTTATCCCACACCCATTTGAATTCTAAATTAAAAATTTCATGCCAAATGTCAAATCCATTTAATGAATACTTGGAACACATATTTTACCAATTGGTCATAATAAACATGACACACACACACACACACACACACACACACACACACACACACACACACACACACACACACACACACACACACACACACACACACACACACACACACACACACACACACACACATACACACACACACACACACACACACACATATAGACAAAGCCTTTTGGTAAAAACAAACCCAAACTTAAGTGGTACCAAAAATAATAATATTGTATCATAGGATTCAAGGCCATTCGCTTAACTCATGTGGTGGGTTCAAGACTTATGTACAAGGTTTGAATGACCATGGATATATCATGATTGAGTCATAAAAATCATGTCAAACATCAATCCCTGACCCATTTATAAGCCAAGATGTAATAGACTCATTCTTTCAGATTAGATAAAATGTATTCTATATTGTATCTCTTCTTAATCTGGCCTTATACCTCAATTTCACTAAAGATCCAAGTACATCCAAATCTGAGAATCATGCACTAGTGATATGTCAAGATTATTTTCCCAATAATAATTATACTAGTCCAAATATAAGTCAAGATCAAGATAAATCACCCATTTTTAACAATAATTGAATCACCCATATTTGATGAGTCATCTTTTGACCATCCTCCTATATTTGATGAGCCTTTATTTGAATAACCTCTCTATGATTGTTCACTAGTATTTAATGAACACTTATTAGTTGATCCCATATTTGAAGAACCCATTATTGATCCATTATTTATTTTTCTCCCATCATCTATATTTCCTCATTTCAAAAAAATCCATCCCAAAGCCTTCATTTCTAAGAGAATAGTGAAAAAGGTAATTGTAGATAATTTAATTCAATAGGTCCTCTTTGTGGCTAAATCCAAAGCAAGATCAACTTTCTTATCAAAACCATATTTAGAATCAAAATTTTCATCATCTTTATAATCAAAATTAGGATCAATATCTACATTATAATCAAGTTATATTTTAGAACCAATAGAAAAATTGGGTTCCATTATAGAATTACTATTAGATTTAGTATTATAAATAGAATAAATATTAGTCTCAACATCAAGTTTAGATTTTCTTTAGTCAAAATCAGTTTTAGAATCAAAATAAAATGGTGGATATTATAAGATTAGTTATACACTTCTACTAGATCGACTTGAGATATAATTATCTGCATCAACTTTATAATCTACATAACTTAGTAGATGTTACGACATCAACTACACACTTATTGAATATCAAATTGTAAACATTTGTGATCTTTCTATAATTGTTGAAGATACTTCCTTCAACATCGACACAAGTTCTTCTAGTACCCTCTATGAGGATTGCATTGCATTTTCCCCTTTCATTGACATTATGCATGTCTTTACCATTAACAATCCTATATAATATATTGATGTTCCACATCCCATAAACATTGATTGGGACCAATAGAATCTCACATTATTGAACTTATTTCATGGAAACAGTTTAGTGGTAAAATCTCTGGTGATCCAAGATAATATTTAGTAGAAGAACAATATCGTAGTGAAACTTTATTTGAGGTGCTAGGGGATAATCCAAGCCTAAACTTAGCATCTTTGAGTGAAACCTTGTTTGAGGATCTGGATGATAAGCAAAATTAAAAAAATAGAATCCTTTAGTGAGACCTTACTTAAGGCACTAAGGGACAATCAAAATGATTTATCAGCATCCCTTGGTGAAACCTTGTTCAAGGTGTTATTAAAAAATCCAAATTAGAATAATCAAGAATAATTTTTTGGTGAAAACCTCTTTGAGCTAATAAAATCTAAACCAATCAATTCCTCATATATTGATGAAAACATTATTAAAGTCAATATCATCCATACTAAAACCAAAATCAAGTCTAATCCAAAATTAACAACATCATTGTGACTCAAAGCTCTAATTTTCATTTATCCCCCAATTATTCTACATTTCATTATGATGTTATTATTCATTCAAGACCTATGTTCCATTATCCAATTAGATCATTCAGCCAATTCTTATCCATTTGTATACTCCATGGCATCACTCTTTTTCAAAGATAATATTAAGACACCTTATTCATAGGTTTGGAGGAATTAGAATCAATAACAAACAAAGTTCACAATAGAATTAGTATAACCTACATCAATAACAAAATTATAGTAGAGAAGCTAATTAGAATTAGTATGGGTTAGAGATCAAACATTCAACATTATTCATCTTGTCATCCTCCATTGAGTTGAGATGTTAATAAATTAATAAATAAAAATCAAAACAAAAGAGAAAAATAATTTGTCTAATGGTGAAAACCATGCTTGTGATGCCTTCGAAAAATACCATAATGATAACTGGGTTTATAAAATAATGAGTAAATTATTTATTATCTACAAATAACTTAACACTTAGGTTAATCCTTGTCTACCATTAACATTAATTCCATTACCATCATATTGACCATTTTACCTTTTCTCGAACCATCATTATGTTCATCCTACCATGGTCTAATTTTTCCTTCCTATCTTGATCTTAATAAGAAAGTGGCAGTTGTTCTGAGCCTTGTTTTTGAAAATGTATTTGAATATCTCTTAGAAACACTTTGATGACTATACATTTGGTTTGCAAGTAATATGGTCCTTTGAGATTCCTTATCTGCTTATCATCTATTATTATCCAATCTAAACATTCCAATCCTATCATTTACTATTACATCCCATCCTAGTGTCAGAACAAGTTTTCCCTTTGCTAGAGATCCATTGTGGGTATACTAATCTAAACACTCCTAAGAATTCCAATTCCATTATCTCACCATTTTTTTAATTAATTCCATGCCCTCTCTATTTTGTGATTCAAATCATTTTTCATCTTATACTTCTCCATTGAGTTGAGATGCCAAAAAATGAAAAACATTCAAAAAATTATAAAATATAAAACATTCATAACATTAAAACATACTAAAAATTAGAAAGACCCAAAATATCTAAAGAAGATATAAGTCCACCAAATCCAAAAAAATTATCTTGTCTTAGGTTTAGTCAAATGTCCTTGATCAATATTAAATCTTTGGGATGTGTCCTTCCCAAATCCATCCTATTGGTGATGTAGGGGCATCATGATTAGTTTCAATTTTGGTTTGATTTAGTTTTATAGTTGTTTTATAATCCTTATATGGTCTCATTTTGGTGTTTTAGAGGTGTTAGATTACTTGAAACTTTCAAATAGACATTTCTTACCAAAAACCATTATTTTAATATTTGAATGCTTAGGATAGTTGTAAGAATTTTTTTGATGTTCTTAGCTAGATAATGTTTATCTAATGTTTATGTTACGTATATGAGTGGTTGGTAGAGATCATAAAAAATGTGGTTAAATTACTTTATTCATAATTCATTTGTAATCCCATATGAGGTAGTTTTCAATAATGGGTTGGAGGTTTTGCAAGAATTAGTTATGGTAGTTACTTGAGATAAAAGCTTGACATTTTTTTTCATTCTTAAAGGAGTGGAAACAATGTATTCTAATGAGTAATGGAATTATAATAAAGATAAAATAAATGAATATGTCAAATTTTGAAATCCTGCAACTCTCTTGTTCTTGTATATTATCAAATATGATGATTGTGATCAGATTGCTCATGAGGCATAGCTTCAAAGTGTTGTATCTAATACTTGGAATGAATTGGTGATTATTTATTAAATTCATTGAATGTGATATATAATATATGTGGTGTCTATTTTTTTAAATGTAATACTTCAAAAAAATATATAAAAAGAAGACCCTATTGAATAAGTGAACATAGACCCCTATTTTGGGTATTATTGCTTTTGTTTGCAAACTGTGTACATTTTGTAAATGAAAGAATGACATTGGAAATGTGTTTTAATACATGCCTAAAGGTTTTTTTTGTGTTATGAGATTATAATTTTCAATAATTATCAAGGAGATCATATGGTGTTTAGATATATGCACAAACAGACCCCTATTTCCTGTAGGATGCAATGTTGAACAAATTGTGTGCTTGTTCCATAGAAAGAAATGATATTTAAATCAATTTTCAAGATATTTGGATGTTTTGGTAAGTGATTAAATGTGTTTTAATGTTTTTTAAAACTTTTATTTCATAGTATTATGTTTTGTTCACTCCTACAAGGACATGGACCTATAAACCTTCTTATTCTTGCACAGTCAAACATAATTTGGTTTGGAAAACTATAACAATGGATTGGTAAATGGAATATATTTCTTGGAGGACTTAAGTAAGGTCAAGAGAGGACTCTGGGAGCTTTTAAAATCTCATGAAACCATTTAAAACTCTCTTAATGGATTCATTGAGGTCAACATATACCCATTTCTAAAAAATGGGGACCCTTGTGATAAGTTGTGTAGATTTGTACCTTATATTTAAAAATTCAATTGATCAGAGTATTATTAACATGTTTGCACATTATTTATATTTCAATATCATCCACACCTTGAGTTGGTTGTATTATTTTCTCAGGGCTCTGGTTTGACCTTGTCTTAGTTTGCTAACATTTGCTCTTCATGTTTCAAGTTGCAGGTTTAATGGAGCCCTCCTTGAATGGAATATGCTTAGATTTTATAGTTTATTCCTAACTTAGAATTTTAATATAATTTGGCATATATATATTCAAATTAAATCCATTTTTAAATCTTCTTAAACCCTCATTTAAGAAACCTAACATAGGTTCTTTTGGACCAAATTTAAAATTGGCAAAAATAATTTACACGAGAACACTTTAAAAATGATATGGACTTAGTATAATTTTTATACTAATGCTTGGCCATGTTTTTAAACATAACCTAAAATTAGTCTAAGAATTATATTTTTGGTCCCTTTATGTCTTGATCCCCTTATTCCCTTTTACCTTAGCACAGTCTAACTTTACCATTGCAAGGTCCTTTTATTATGTTCTTATGCTTGGTCTAAATAATGCATGGTCCTTTTTTTATGTTATAATATTAGACTAAGATCTTAGTCCTAAATTATTATTCATGTTTGTTAACATAAATAATACCTTAGTCTTAAGGCTTTATCCTAAGTTCTATCTAATTCATAATCCTAACTTAAATAGTTTGCATCTTCGTAGGATCAACAACCCACATCTAATTGGACCAAGTTAATCAGATGGTGTGAGATAAAGTTAAAAATCCAAGAGACTTGATTGATGGTACCAACCTTTCTTGAATCCATAGATAGAGATTGATGGTCTATGTTCACTTGGATCACCTTGATCTAATGACATGAGATCAATATTAATACTAAAGGGGCCCCTTTTGCTATAACATAGACTTAACCTAAGTTTTTACCCTAAAGTTTTAATTGTTATTCATTAACATAATAAAACCTTAGGCTAAAATCTTCTATTATGACTTTATTATTCAAAGGATCCTTTTGTTATGTTACAATCTTATGTTATGAATTTATTATTTGAAGGGTAATTTTTTTATGTTACAAGCTTATGCTATGACTTTATTATTCATGGGGTCCTTTTATCATGTTTTTAAACTTAGATTAAGACTTTGGACTAAATATTTATTCATATTTATTAATATGAATAAAGATATTAATCTAAAACCTTGGTCTAAAACATATATATTCCTGGTCTTAATCTTTTTATAATTTCAAGAACAAATCATGTTTGACTACTCGAATCATGATATACAACCCATATTCACTTAGATGGGATTAATCTAATGGAGTGAGATCCACATTGAAAATTCAAGCCATGGACCCAAATTTAAAAATTGAGTACCTTATTAAGGATCAATGGTACGTGTTCAAGCATACAAACCCAGATCAATGGAGCTTATCAAGTCAAGACTTTTCAATGAAGCTCCAAGTTAGCACAAGACTACCATGTGGACAAAGTGCATGAACTGATAGAACTTACAAGGCATAGAACTTAGAAGGCTCATGGGATTGCTAAGTGGCACAACCTCAAGGTTGAGTACACATCAAAGCTTGAGCACCTTTTAGAGATCAATGACCCATGTTGATTCATACCCACTAAATCTAATAGTTCAAAATTAATAAAATCTTTTCAACATAGCATAAAAGGCCCATGGGACTACCAAGTGGCATAACCTCAGGGATATGTACAAATGTTGATCAATGTTATTCAACTCTCAATATCAATATCAATGAACAACATTGATCTAGGAAAACATAATCTGATAGTGCAAAATAAAAGCAATTCTTTTCAAAAGGCAATGGTTATTTTTTAAAAATTAATGAGAAATCTTGCCACAAAAATGCCACATAGATGCAGCTATCATGCCACATAAATATAAAATGACAAATTTGAAGATCTTGTGGGCCTAGAGAGGAAAAAGGTATAAATACAAGGATCTAAATGAAATATAAGGCACAAAACTCACTTAAGTGCAAAAGACCATTGCCATTAAATCTTTGAAAAGACCTATAGAAAAGCCCTAATGTCTATAAAAACCCTAATTTGATCATAAATTAATCACAGTTGAGTCTAAGATTTTGAATCATCATCTGAGCAAAAGTAATTAAATCCATAATCAAATTATAGACCACTATGGAGCAATTTATCAAACTCATAGTCATAGTGGCCTGACGATAGAGAATATGTGGAACTCTATCTAAATTTAGACATGCAGGGGAGGATCTTAAAAGACACATAGTTTGATGTAATGGATCTAAACATAGGGGACAATAACTAGTCCTAGCTATTCTAGACAATCCAAGAGCAACTAGTCATTTTTAGGGAGGAAAAGAAGAACTTGTCCATTAAAAAGAGATATTATGACATTGTGGCTATCCAAATGACTAGTCTTCATTTTGATGCAGCCAAACCAAAGGTACTACATTGCATTAATGTTATCTCTCCCATATTTAAAGATTGTAAAATTGATAAATTCATGATAGTTCATGAACATATCTTTAGGGAGGTTGCATATATTTCTCCTTTGGACTTTGAGAATCAGTATAAGCTACCTAATTCCAAAATATACATGGCCATTATAAATAATTGGGCTAACGAAAATGACCTAAAGGCCATCCTTACCCCATGACTCTATTATGGGAATCAAGTATTCTCAAACTTCAATGGAAACATCCCAATTAGACAATTTAGACTTGGGATCAGGATGATTATAATCTTGATGAACAAGTTATGTGGAAATCTAACCACTACCTATGTGGGTTTAATCTAGGTGCCCTTGATATATTTTATGGTTGAAAGGGAACTCACCCATCCTCTTGGGGAGGTTATTATCACTTGTCCAAGAAAATAATTCTTTGGAATAAAGAAGAAGACCAAGAGTAAATTTTTTATGATGCCATACTTGTTAGATTCCCTACTTTCCACCACAAATATTATTAGCAACAAAGAATGGTCACTTGAGGGAACCTAGATAATCACCCAATATTATTCCAAATTGCACATTTCATGTACAAAGATCACATACATTCATATGTAATTGTGTCTATCTAGCCTTAGTTGAGGCCATCATAGGTATCCCAATGATGAGGGTCAACCCCCTAATAAAGAATACTATGGAAGCCATGGGAGATATATGGCTCTATCCTAATTGCACAATCATTAGGATTAAAGGAGCCCTGAACCAACCCCTCTGGCTAGCAATTCATGTTCCAATCAAACTAGTAGAGTAGGAAGTGGCATTTAAAATATATAATGGGGTAGATGGCTTATGTAAAACCAAAAGGAAAGGATTGATTCATATCCTACCCATAACTATTATAAGGACTATGTTTCAACAATGGGATAAAATAGAGGTTGACTCTAGACATAAAACCTCCTTCAATTTACAACTTTATGAGCTATGACACTAGGACCCCTATGAAAGGGTTGAAAAACATTTAAAGGAAAAGGGGATCAATATGACTTATGAGCATTAACTTAGACCTTATGACCCAATTCACACTAAGGCCTCTTCATTTCATGAAGTCTTCAAGAGATTGAAGAAATTCAATAGCAAACCAGAAGCTAGACTACTAAGAGAGTAAAATACAAGTGAGGATATATGGCAAATGGGACCTAGGTAGTACCATTTACTACTAGGTCCATATTTTAGACCCCCTCTAGTATAACCATAGATAGAAACACAAAGGCTTGAAGTATAGATTAAACCAAGGTCAGAGGAAAGAAGACCCAGTGAGATGGCATCATCTTCAACCTAGCCTGAAGAACCAAGATCACAGGTTGTAGAAATTGACATTATAATATTGGATCCTAAATAAATAGTGGAAGATACCCTAAAGATAATAGCTAGTGCCTATGATTCAAGTGAATAAGAAGCTCAAGCTAAAAATATATAGAAAGAGAAGGGGAAAGAAGTAGTGTTGGACTTAGTCCCTATTTATACCCCACAAAACAAAAAACCTGAGCTAGCTTTGGTTCTAGTAGGAGGTAAGAAGCCTAAGTTGACCTTCACTAATATTTTGAGTGAGGTTAACATTTTCAATTATGAAAACCCAATTCATGGTCCAACCATTCATGAATGATTTATATATGGTAAGTTGTAGAAGATTCCTACTATGTACCATCCTTGGGACATTACAAAATTTGTTAATATCCATGTGCATTATGAGATCAAACCTTGGATTGTGGCTCTATAAAATGAATAGGAGAATAGTATGACTGACCCAAGGGAGCCAAGTAGCACACAAATACAAAATACAAAACCTCCAAAAGTGACTCAATTATTAGTAGAAGTTTAGTTTAATCCAAAGACTATTAGTCTAGAAAGAGTGATTGAAAATAAGGCCATATTTAGAGGTGAGGAATTCACCCTCCAAAAGATAGAGCCATTCATAGGCCTAACCCCTATTAAAGGCCAAAATCTAGGAGAAGACATGATATTAAAATAAAATATCCTTATGTGGCCCAGACCCAATCTCAGTAGTTACAAACCATGATTAAAAGCCTCTTAAAAAAAACAAGAATCTAAAGGAATCTATTATCTTATAAATATATGAAGAAAAATTAAAGAAGTTTGAGGACACCATGAATAACGTATTTAATTCTTTGTAGTCAATTAGAACTAGTCAAGGAGAAATGGAGAAACAAATCACTAAGGCTATAGGCCAAGTTGGCCAATGGCAGGCTTCAAGCTATCAATTGAAAGACTTGATCAAGGCCTTGACCAAGAATCTAGTCCCTAACTTTAGGACTATCAACTTATCACATTTTCATATGGCTATGGCCATATTGGTAGATAAGATTAAATCCCTAATCAACTGGTCCAAATGAATGGAGGACCTAACCAAGTACTTCAAATAAAAGGAAGCTAGAATTTTGCATATCTTAGATAGTTTGATTAAGAAACCCACAACCCTTAGCTCATTGAGTCTTATAAATGATGAAGAGTTCAAGAACATGACCTTTCAATTTATGCAAGAGGTGAGAAGCTAGGGGCAAGGCCAAACAACAAATGAAAACAAGAGGATCATGGGCCTTCTTATGTCATCTAAAGAGAAAATGGGAGATGCCAAGGGCATCAAATAAGTAATAGATAAACTTGAGAAGGACTTTATAGACCTAAAGGATCATGGAAATGAGCTCTTCTTAAAGCCTATTATTGACCTCCAGTTTATTAATGAGTAACATTATAGGATAAATATTCTTCAATAAAAATAGAGAACTACATCGATACAGGGACCTCAAGCTAGTTAGGAATATTCTTTTTTTATAGCTTTATAATATTTTGAAAATAGAATTTTTTTTTTTGTAAAGGCATGTGCAACTTGTAAGCATATTGCCTATAGGTCAGTCCACTTGGAAAAGTTTATTGTATTTTATAAATTTTGTATAAAGGACAACTATCCTTTCACTTGTACACTTGTAATTGGCTATGACTGACCGACATACTTCCTTGAATTATATAAAATGATTATTGTCATTTTTAAAAAGGGGGAGGTTTTTTTTCCCAAAAACTTGTGTAAACTTTTGAGCAATTAATACAAGCAAGAAATTTTGCAAAGATTATCCATGTTCATTCATGTCATTTGTTATTATGGTTTCTATCTCACTTGATTGTTCTCATTTCTAGATTTGAATAGTTCTTGTGAAATTTTGGTGTACATATTTTAATTGTAGAGTTGTTAACTTGTGCCAATACTAGGTTGACTGAAACTTTTCAAGTTCATTTCATTTCCTTTACTCTTCTTGCAAGTGGGCTAATGTTGTTTATTTACAGGGTAAATCTTTAAAGTGAACTTAGTTCTTATTCATAATATTCTCATTCCTTAGATGTTTGCCTAATGTGTATTAAGATTTGAGCTCATGATATTTCATACTTTACATTGGTCAAGTGTATGCTTAGAAGATATTTGATCTTTGATCCGTAAACTTAAGCAATATTATGCTTGTGTAAACTAATTTTGATTTACATTATCAATTTATGGAATTTTAAAAAATGACTTATAAAAACCTGAATTTAAAGAGAATAATTCACAAACATTCAAGAATAATTTGATAACGGAGTTTGGTATGAAGGCCTACTTCTCTAGGTCCAATATCAATTGATACATTCGGAAAAATGTTTTAAAAGTACTTATAAATGTTTCTATAATGAAAAATGAACAACTACAAGGTTGTTTGTTGGGACAAAATAATATTAGTCCCTTTTTTAGAAAATTTCCCAATTTTGTCCCGAGCACTCTCCATAAGCTCTGCAAGATCCCTAGCTCTTAGTCTTTACAATGGCTATTGGATTTTTGAATTACATTACAAATGTGATTTCATGGATTTATATAGCCACTCAATTTCATAGCCCAAACGATTAGGTCTTATCCTTTTTATCACATGGTGTATGGTTCAAAACCCATCCTTACATTTTTTGGAGGTCTTTGTAAATCTTTATCCCATATTTCCCACATTCGTGGGGTCTTGACTTATCTTAAGGCCTTATTAAGCCTTATCCTCTCCTTTGTCTTCATGGTTTAGGCCACATTCTCCACATTTTGCTTTGTCCATGGTTATGACATGGTTGGACATGGAAATATGTGGCAAATTGGGGAAATTTTTTGGTATGGCATGTGGGGTGTGTGAGAACCACGTGGAAACTTGGTGGGGACCATGGGAGATACATGGAAAACATTTGGAATGTTTGAATGAAACATGGCATGGGTCTTTCACATGGAATGTGAAGGATTATCAAGGGGATTGGCATGAAATTTAATTACAATATATAAGACTACAATATTTGACCATAGTGAATGGTGACAAGCCATGTGGTGGCTTTCCCACCACATGGACCAATCTCTCTAGGCTACTTGTCGACCTCTCTTTGTGCCACTTATCAATGTCCAACTAGATGTTCCTAAATTTTTTTACCAATTATCAAAGATCACATATCAAAGATAAATGATAAAAACCACACATTTTTATTATTTCTCATGTCACATGTCATGTTCTTACTAGTTCAGATTTACCATGTCATCTTATTGACCAAGTTTGACCACTACTTTGATTGGCTATATATTTTGCATATAATATTTATTTCATGTATCATAAATTGTGTCAAAAATCTCAAGATGACCTATATGCCATTGAAATAATTTCAAATCTTTATATAGTGGTCATTTTCTATAGTTTGACCAACTTTGACCTAATTTGACCAGTTGATTAAAACTTTGACTCACTGCACAAGGAACATATGAGCTCTATTTTCCACATTTTGCATACCATTAGAAAAATCTTAGTAGGTTTTATGCAATGGTATAGGTTTTGTTCTAATTCAAGACTTTTTTTGAGTTGACCTTTAAATCAATCCTCCCCACTAAGAAGGCTTTTTATCCTCAAAAAGATAGTACTAGACCTAGTATTCCATATAAGGATCTTTGCATGGCTTTGGCTCTCAGATATAACTCAAATGATCTCTTGAATGTTAGATACAAACTTGATTTTTAGTTGGTTCTAGAGGTACTCAGATGGGTATTCATATCTGATACTATGAAAATATTGTAAGACATCTGGTGTTATAACAATCACCATTTACAATTGTCCTTATAGGGGTTTACCTAGAAACATAGTTTATAAACATTACCCTTATTAGGTATTTTACAAACATTGTAATAATTATAAACATTTCCCATATTAGGTTGTATATTTTAATATACACAACCTATTTTTCAAGTTGTTTCAGATGCTTCTCATGATGGCATGTTTTTATTACCCTGCAATGTTCCTATCTATAATATAGACGAGTTAAATAAAATTAAAGATATAGTCTACCTATAATGATTACTATCAATGTGCTCACATGAAATATTTTATCCCATTTTTTATAATGCTATACTGATTTTCCTTTTTGGAAAATGTTTCCTTTCTCAAAAGAAGTATGGTTTACCTAGGATAATGCCACTAAACTGAAGTGGAACCACATATAATTCAACTTCATCTACAAATTAGGTGGTAATTACAAACCTTAATTTATAGGTTTTACTTACATGTGCATCATTATCATCATTTATTCCTTCTAGAGAATAGAGTTGGAAATGTGGCTTAGTTTCTAAACCTAGGGCTTCTACAACATCTTCAGATATCATATTCTTTTGATAATTTTTATCAAAAATATCATCTATTTTAGAATTCTTAATGATTATTCTTTTAAATAAAATTTGCTTACTTTTCCAGGGTGATAATTTATAAACTGTTAGCTTCTCATTGACTACCATCTCCTTTGTTGATGTTGTCTTAGGTTCTGACTAACTAGATTCTATCTGAAGAGGCTTTATATTTTTCTTGATTGAAGATGTAGTTATAACCTTTACCTGAGGTTTTGGATGATTGTACTTATCTTCCTTCAACATTTTCCCTTTATCATTTAAGTAAAATCCTAACTTCATGTCTTCTTTAGGAAATTTATTTTAGTTAGTCTTATTCTTGACATTTCTCTTAAACTTCCTTTTAGGATTCTCTTGTGCATAATCAAAAAATACATTTGAGTATTTCTTATTTGCATACCTTGATGAGTCATCTGAAGATTCTTCATGTAATGTAACTATCACATCTTTAGAGAGTACTTTTTATGGCTCTTTGGAATGTCCTAACTTGTTGCTTGAGTAATCCTCTAGCCTAGCTTCTTGAGATATTTGTCCTTCACCTTCATATCCTAATCCTACATAGAGTGGTCTCTTTTCCACTTAGATAGACTAGACAATCCCTTGACTATTAATGCCAAGGCCTTTTCCTTGGAATCCCATTTTTACTAACAGTTAGAACCTATTCCTTTCATGTTATTTTCAAATGACTTTCATAAATGTTTAGGGTTAGTCTATTTAGTATCCCTAACATTGTCAATATAGCCAAAATAATTGATTTCATTATTTTCTTCCTCAAAATTTACATCAAAAGATACATCAATAATCAGAGCATTATTTTCTTCTAGATTTACAACATTATTTTCATTAATAGGACCATTAGGAGTATATGAATTAGAAGAATAACTGCTATAACCAGAATGTATCTTTATAGTCTGACTTATTTTGAACTAAATCTTGTAAGTATGATTGGTTGTTATTTGGATTCCTTCACCTAATGTAGTGTTTTTAGCATACCAAAATATGAGATAATAATTACCCAATGTTATCTCCTCAGCTTCTCCTATAACTATATCAAGAGTTACTTGATCAAAGAATATCCCTCTAATGCCAAAATGTAGAATGACATAATGAGTTACATGTCCTCATATTATGTCATCAACTCCTATGATTGTCTTAGTGCGAGGTAATGGAAGATTCCTTAGTTACAGACATCGTACAAGGCCTTCAATAATATAAATAGATCCATAACTCTATTAAAAATAGATCTGCATAAACTTTCCTTTAGAAATAGCATTGTAGTTTAATCATTGACTTTCCTTAGAGTGTATCATAATATCTGGTACTTCTATTGGCAATAATTATCACATTAGACTCTAGAGTTATTTGATGAGGTACTATTTGTCAGATGGATTGATCACTACTAGACACAGGTGGTGCCTTGAATCTTTCCTCATTTAACCTTCTAAACCATATTGGAGCTTGATTGGGGTGTAGGATCCACCATTGCTCAACAATATGTCCTCATCAGGCACAATGTTCACACATATTTGAATCTCCATGCATCATCTTCTTCTATCAACATTTATATTATATTTTTGCTCATAGTGCATTAATTCCCTATTAAATCCTCTCGATCTACTATTGCTCTATTGCTTGCCGATTTTGCTCTTGGGCTTGTAGGAATTGCATTATCACAGTGATAATAGAATTTAGTAACAACTAAATCTTAGCTAGAATTAGATCCATTGTTATATAATAATTGATTTTGGTTAAATAAAAAAATCACAAATTCAATTAAAATTATAGTTTTGATATCAAACTTGACGTTTCATAACAATGTTTACACATAGGTGAGCCCAGTATACTAACTACTCTGATACCAAACTGATTCATAAACTTAAGCAATATTATGCTTGCATAATTTAATTTTAATTTACATTATCAATTTATAGAATTAAAAAAATGACTTATAAAAACATGAATTTAGAGATAAAAATACACAAACATTCAACAATAATTTGATAACAAAGTTCAGCTTGAAGGCTTATGTCTTCGGGTCCAATATCAGTCGATAAATTAGGAAAAGCATTTAAAAAGTACTTATAAATGTTTTTATAATAAAAAATGAACATCTATAAAGTTGTTTGTTGGGAAAAAATAATACAAGTCTCTTTTAGGACTTTTTCCCAATTCTATCCCAAGCACCCTCCACAAGCTCCACAAGCTCCCTAGTTCTTATTCTTTGCAATGGCTATTGGCTTTTTGAATTGCATTACAAATGTGATTTCATGGCTTTATATATCCACTCAAGTCTATAGCCCAAGAGGTTGGTCCTTCTCCTTTTTATCCTGTGGTACATGGTTCAAAACCCATCCTCACCTTTTTTGGTGGTCTATGCATATCTTTATCCCATATTTCCCACATTCGTGGGGTCTTGACTTATCTTAAGGATTTATTAAGCATTATCCTCTCCTTAGTCTTCATGGCTTAGGCCATGTTCTCCACATTTTTCTTTGTCCATGGTTATGACATGGTTAGATGTGGAAATATGTGGTGACTTTGGGAAAGTTTGTGGTATGGTATGTGGAGTGTGTGGGAACCATGTGGAAACTTGGTGGGGACCATGGGAAATACATGGAAAACATGTGGAATGTTTGAAAAAAATGTGGCATGGGTTTTTCACATGGAATGTGAAGGATTTTTGAGTGGCTTGGCATGAAATTTAATTACAATATATAAAATTTCAAAAATTGATCATAGTGAATGGTGGCAAGCCACGTGGTGGTTTGAGGACCCACTGCATGGACCAATCTCGTCAGGCCTCTTATCGACCTCTCGTTGTGCCACTTACCAATGTCCAACTAGATGTTCCCAAAAATAAATTTACTGATTGTTGAAGGTCACATATTAAAGACAAATGATAAAAACCACATATTTTTCTCACATCTCATGCCACGTGTCACATCCTTATTGGTCCAGATTTGCCACATCATCTTGTTGACCAAGTTTGACACTGCTTTGACCAATTATATCTTTTGCATATGATATCCATTTAATGAACCATAAATTATGTTAAAAATATCACAATGAGCTCTACACCATGGAACTAATTTCAAATATTTCCATAATGGTCATGTTTTATAATTTGACCAACTTTGACCTGATTTGACTAGTTGACTAACACTTTGACTAGCTGCACAAGGAACATATGAGCTCCATTTTCCATGTTACACATACCATTGGAAAGGTATTAGATGGATATATGCAATGGTTTAAGTTTCATTCTAATTTTTAACTTTTTTGAGTTGACCTCTGGATCAAACTTTGTCATGATTTTGGGATAAAGATCAACAACATCTCTTTTCTACCTTACCTTTCTTTTTGCTCCTTTTTTAACTAGATCACTCTAGCCTAATCACCATTGTAAATATTCATTTTATATTATCTTTGATCATATTTCACCATTTTAAGATAATAATGCTTTATTATTTACAAAGATATAGGCCAAGGTGGCTCCCAACCACCAAACTTTATAAATATTATGAAATATTCTACTTGTTTTGCCTCTATTCCATAAAAAGATAATAAGATTATCACAACTTGCAACTCATGTGTTTAATTCTTTGAAATATAAAATGAGAAGTGTTCTTTAAATACTCTGAGCACCTATGATACAAATTTAGGCATCAATAGGTGGAGCTTCATTGGCACTAGAAGGAGGGCCAATTCTTTATAAATTTGTAGTGTCTTTGTTGGTTTTTGTAAATTCTATTTAAAAATCACTCTACTCTTTCATATTTATGTTTTATTTAGTATAATCATGTAAATGTTGGTGATATTCATGGTTTTAGAATGGTCTTTGTGCTTATTTTAATAAAGATTGATATTCTTTGAAAATATATGTTGAAATGTGGTAAAGATAGCTTTAGATTTGTGAGCCCAATAGGTTTGAGGTTAGTGATAGTAATTTTGATTAAAATTTGATAGATACTTTGAAATTTTGAGTTTATTTGAATTCAAATGTGTAAAGGTTAGACATACTTACGTATTTGGACACATCTTTGAGCTAACCTAGTTAAAGATTACTATCCTTTGTATGAATCTTTGCAAAATTTGCTTAATGTGCATTTTTAATCATTGTTCTCTACAAAGATAGGATTGGTGTATCATATTTAAAATAGGATTATAATTTCTCAAGATTTAATTACTAAGAATTAGAATAAGGTCATGCTCAGAGAATAGGGAATATGTTTTTGAACTAAAAGTTCATAGGAGAGCTAGGTAGGACAAACGTAAACACAGACTTTCAAAATCTTTGAAAACTTCACAATTTAGGTTCCTCATGTGTTTGATCCTTATCAAGGTTTGAATTGGCTATGTGTTTCTTTGATAAATGTGCTAGGTGTGGTATATAACCTTCCTTAAAACCCTAAAAAATATTTACCAATGTAGACACCTAAAATTGGCCACTGGTAACCTCCAACCAGGGTTTTGACAAATTCTTCCCAAAATGCATAATTTGGGTTAAAAACACTAAAATGCATTAAATGAGTTGAAATTTTTATATTCAAGTGCTGATTTTAGCTAGAGTATAATTAAATATGGAAATTCAATTTATGAAGCAACAAACTTTGATTAGATCATTTCAAGTCAAAATGACATTTTTGCACTTGGGTGCTCTGGATTGCTCTTTTCTACCAAATTTATTATACAAGACATGTGCCCTTATTATTTTTTGTTGTAAATGCCCTAAATGGGATAATTGATCTTAATGAATTTAACATCACCTTCTAATTCCAATCCAATAAAATTTTGAGCCAATAATGAGACATTTTGATTAATTTGATTAATTTGTACACAAAGAGCCAATATTTGCATCAAAGTTGCCTAATCATGTTTAAGAGCTAACTAATCCAAATCATGAGCATAATTAAGAATTCCATGGATATTTTTGAATATTTATTTTTGGAAATGAATATTGAATATAGGCATCATCAAATGACATCATTTCTTGGGAAGGCATCCCCAAGCCATAAATGCATAAAAAATCAGGATTAAGCTCTCCCATGCCTCATCAATTCCTCCCATGCCTCATAAATGCCCCTTTTTCCAAAATCATAATGAGGGTATTTATGGATTTTATTTACATAATTAGATTTATTCATGGCCACACATCTCAATATTGATATGGGTGGTTTTGGTTGATCCTAAACCATTTTGAAAATCTATAAATATAAGATCCATAAACATCATTTTTAAATCTTGGATAATGCAAAGTTATAATGCATAAATAATTCCAAAGGTAACTGAAATTAGTATTATACTACCAAATTATTGAGCCAATCCAAATCTAAAGTCATCACAAAGGTTCCAATGAGAAGAGGAGATAACCAAGCCTCCTTTGATGAATACTCATTGAGCACAAGTCGAGTAAGCTACTTAAACAAGCTATTTGGAGCATCCAAGGAAGGTGAAGGATTTCTTTGTCTTTCCATTCTAGTTGTGTTTCTCATTTGGTTTTGTTAATATATTTTCCCTTTAATATAGGATTAGGGTGTTAGTTTAGTTTGTTATTTTTTTGGATTTTATTTCATTCACTAACACCATACTAATATCCCCCTATTGCAATCTTATGTTCATAAATAGCATGCCCACTGGGACACTGATTGTGCACCCCACATATTTGAACAAAAATAGATGTTAGAATAGATATTATTTTCAATATTTTCACCCTTTTTTAAAAATTTCTATAAATTATTATTAAATTTTTCATCTTAATTCTCTCAAAATTTCATTAAAATATGATGTGTAGTTTATAATTTATGACTCTTTTAGTGACTGTGACTTTCTATTTTTTATTTTCTGGTAAAAAATGGATAGTATAGAGATAATAAATTTTTTGTTATTAATTTTTTTGACCTAAAATTTTTCATAAGGGTGATCCCTGGAGTTATTTACAACCTATAAATTTTTTGTGATAAATTGATCTATATTTTAAAAGTTATATTAAAAATACTAACTGCATATTTTTATGTTTTATGTGTTATGTTTTATTTTTATCTTTCTAATTTGTTTTTTGTAGGTTTTAATATATTTAATATCATTATTTTTATTTTATTTTCTTTGTATAATACTTTCCTTGTAATTTTTTCTTGAGATTTTTTCTAACCATGTCTAATTTAACGTGTTTGCATTCTTGAGGTTTTGCCTTTGGGTCAATAGATTTCCAGATTGCTTGTGTCATTCATAATGAAGCTTCAAAGTTAAATGAAGTTATGAAATTTTATTTGTAATACCTATTTCAATAAAACCATTTAATCTTAAATTATATATTTTAAACTATCTTTTATATGTTTAAAATAATCAAAATCTTTCATTTGATGCTTAACAAAAAATTTAGGGTGTTTTATTGAAAAGTTTTGTGATTGATTTTCCAAATTTTAAATTTAAGTTTAGGGGCCAAAATAACATCACCAAACTTTTAAATTTAATTTATTTAAAATTTAACACATTTTCAAAGTTTTTATCTAATATACATTTGATTTATTAGTTATGTTTGGCAAAAATAAAGATCATGCGTGTATGCTCTCCCATTTGTCCCCTTTAGGGAACTTTTGAGGTCAAAAGCACCATCTTTATTGCAAAGTGCCTTAGTCAAAGGCATGAAAGATATGTTTTGAATTCTTTTCTCAAGGACCCATATGGCTTGAGTGACCTAAAAACAAACTTTAAAGCTCTTTCACTTGTCATTTGTTTTCATTACATCTTGGCTTGTGAGGGGGACTTCATTATCTCCCATGAGTTATTTAGGGAAGATTTGACTTGGGGTTTCATCTTCTAGCATAATCTTCAACCCCTTTCCATGGAGGGTATATAAATTGGGATCCCCTCACTAGGATGATGTTTTGAGTGGTTAAACTATATCTATTAGTATAGGCTAAGCTTGGGACATTTAAGCATGCTAGACATTGCACTACACTGAGAAAATGATGGATATAGTAGTTGTAAAAAGAGAAATACATTTTTAAAACAAGACATATGACATGGACCCAAATAATGTGTATTTATTTTGTATGATGACATGAAATTCATATGCATTTGATCTATTTAGAACATTTGCAAAATAATTAGTTTAGTTAACCCCACTTTGCCATACCTTGTCAGTTTAGGATTTAAGATGATTAGTTAGTTGGTTTATCTTTGTCTTAGATTACTTGGTCTTGCTTGAGAGTCAAAACTTAGTGTTAACAAAATGACATAACTAAACACATTATCCCCCAAATTTCTTTTAACAAAGAAGGTTTTATGCTACCTAATTGAAAACATTTTTTTTCTTATTCAAAACCATAATCATACACTTTGTGTCATATCTTCCAAATTAACGTAGTTATGCTACCCTTTTAAGTATAAAATTTTTACCACATTTTTTTTAAGTCCCTCATTGATAGTTTAAATTCAGAATTGGACTCTTACAAGTTTTAAAATTTCATGTGTTAAATTGGGTTCGCCACTTTACACTTGAATTTTTTTAACTTGAGTTCAATTTCTAATTTGAATTAAGGACCATTTTTGGACTCAACATCATTATCATAATTTTTTAAGGACTCAAGTCATCTCTCATGTTTACTAATGCTTTGATTCTTATACTTTGACTACCCATCCTATTTTTCTAATTTTCTATTTGATAACACACTCGTGCCTTAGAGAAATTTGTCCAACTTTGTGTATGAGAATCATTTGAGTTGAGGAGGGTAGTGTTACAATACCAAAAATATGTTGGAACCATTTTTCCTTATAATTTTTTAAACAAGAATTTTCCACATATTTTGATTAGTTTAGTGTTGTTACACTACTCAAATTATTTTGAGGCATGTTTCATATACCTCTTTGCATAGAGTTCAAGTCTTTTTAAATTATATCCAATCTAAGTGTCCTTTGTAAATCTTTGTCTATCCCAATTATGCCATTCACCTTTGTCTAGCTTATTAATTAAAATAACCTATCTTTATGCCATTATTTGGGAGATAAACTATTTCTAAGTTACTTTTGTTTCATACCTCATGCTTATCGATCAAGTATTATGACCAAGAGTCAAATGCCTAATTTTTGTTAGAAGTGTTTCAAATCTATTAGATTAAATATCTCATCTTTTAAAAGTATAGATTTTAACATCATTTGGCCAAAATTCCTAGCACATTCACTTTATTTTAGCCTATCTTTTGATGTTGTGTTTGGCCAAAATACCTAGCAACTTTTATTTTTCCTAGAGTAAACTGATTTGAAACACTTTGACCTAGAATTTAGCATTTTGATTTATGGTCCTATTACTTGAACTTTTTTATGTGAGACATGCAACGTTGGATACTTGAAATTAACGTATTTTTTCACAAGTAATTACATCGAACTTTTTAGATATATATATATATATCATTTTTTTGACTAAGTTACACCAAGTTTGAACATCTTTATAAACATTGCCTTTTTAGATTTTTTATAACTCTATTTTTATTTTATTGCAAAACATTTACTATGGATCCCAACATGTCTTCCTACACTCATAGTGGCCTCATGTACAATCTAGGATTTAGTAATGTTGTTTCACAAAAATAAATGGTTTAAGACCCTTATGCATATAATGTTTATTATGAGATAGATTCCTATCCATCTTATAATGCTCAAACAAGGGCATAGACCCAAGACCCATTTGCTCATTACTTGGTAAACATACCTCCTTACTTGGAATAGGATCAAACACAAATAGAGCAATGCCTAGATATGGTACCTACTATTGAACAACCTTTTCCTCAATAACCATACTATGTTATTACACCATCCACACATGATCCTTATCTATTTTAGCATCACTTATTGGAGATCAAATATGAAATTTTGGTTAGAGACACAGTGGTAGGGGCCAAGTTTATGATAGAATTCCCCTATGAGAATCTACCAAGTCTAGTAAGAATGCCTCATAACATACTATATATTCAACAGGCTTATTCTAACAATCTATTAGCTCTAGTCCAAATAATGTATAAGGGCCCTAGTATGCTTTTTAAAGGTAAGGACCCCATAGAGGATCACTTTATATAGATACAAACAACATACTAAACCTACTTGAAACTAGCATGTGATTTCAATCAAATGATCATATCCAATATGCCTCTTATTGATTTAGTTCCTTTGACAAGAGTGTTAATTGATTTGAATGGTTAGAATAATTAAGGTGTTGAACCCTTCATGAAAAACACTTCAATTAATAACTTGGTTCATATGCCAACCATTGAAGAAGTGTCTTCTACTTCTACACAAAAAATGGCCAAAACACAATGTATAATGTGCAAGCAACATCCAATATAAACCAAAGTGGTGTAAATACCCCAACAACTAATACACAAGTAAGTGTACCTTTAGTTAACACCATTAGTGGTTCTCAAAATTTGGGAGTAATAATTTATACATCCTAACCTCAACCAAATACTACTGATAATCCTCAACAAACTACTTCTTCAAGTTTTCAAGCAACAGGATTAGGTATCCAACCATAGATTAATGTCATGCCTCAATAACAAAATGTGATGAATTATACTCCTCAATAATAGGTAATGAGTATTATTCCACAATAACATGCATAATCCAATAAACTAATGCACAAAGGTCAAATATGTTTCCACCTCAATAGGGGGCAACTAATGTTCCACCTCACCAAATAGTAAGGAACATACCTTTTTCCTCATAGACCAATATACCACTTCAAATCCAAATGATGTCTAGTCAATAAAATATGACTATTAGTCAGTAAATGTTGAGTCTCCAACATTCACCCACTTCCCAATAGGGATTCATGCAACAAAGAGGTCCTAATTTTCCTTAAGTACCAATCAAGCAACCTTTGCCTTTTATATAGGATGTGCCACTAGTTCAATGATAGGGTCTTGATTCACAAGTACCCCCTCAATATCAAGGTTTTTTTGGTCTATAACAAGTCCCTATTCAACCCCAATAATCACAATATAGTTACATCCCTCCATCCCAACTTCAAAATCCCCAAAACCAAACCTACATATCCAACCCTAACCAAAGTATTACATAACCACAAATACAATTCCAATAATCAAACCCTAATCCACAAATGCATATTCTTGGTCCGTTTCCCAACCAAACCAACATACCTTAATAAATAACTCCACCATACCCTGGGCAAAGTGTTCCACTTTTGATCATTCAACCATCCACCTAGACCAGTATTCCCCCTCAAGCCAATATTCCCTCTAATTTCCTATCCTAAGAATTGTAATAGATGAAGGATGTGATTACTACCATCCAAGCTGGGAAACAGAATAAAATTTTTAAGTTGGATGATGTGTTTTTTAATCTATTCAACACGGAGTACATGCAAATACCATTTCCTCTAGGATATAAACCACCAAAATTTGACAAATATAAGGGGAAAGGTGACCCCAAGGCTCATTTGATTGAGATTTTTTTGCATGCCATCCAGAGGCATATAGTAACATATACATTTTACTATTTTTCCCAAGTAGTATAGAAGGACAAGCCTTGGAGTGGTTTTTAAAGTTTCCCAAAAAAATTGTCTCTAATTTTGATGATCTTTTAGACAAGTTTGTGCAACATTTTTCATATCTTAAGCATGAGATTTATTTGGTCAACTTGATGCAATCCAAATAGAAGGTTGATGAGATTTTTAAACATTATCTATAGTGATGGAGAGCCCTTTCATGCTAATTCACCCATAGTTTACCAGATAAATAATTAGCCACTATGTTTACTAAAACTTGCACAGTGAGATATTAAACCACCAAAATTTGACAAATATAAGGGGAAAGGTGACCCCAAGGCTCATTTGATTGAGTTTTTTTTTTCATGCCATATAGAGTCATATAGCAACATATACATTTTACTATTGTTCCCAAGTAGTCGAGAAGGGCAAGCCTTGGAGCGGTTTTTAAAGTTTCCCAAAATATTTGTCTCTAATTTTGATGATCTTTTAGACAAGTTTGTGTAACACTTTTCATATCTTGAGCATGAGATTTATTTGGTCAACTTGATGCAAGCCAAATATAAGGTTGATGAGAGTTTTAAACATTATCTATAGTGATGGAGCGCCCTTTCATGCTGATTCACCCATAGTTTACCAGATAAACAATTAGCCACTATATTTACTAAAACTTGCATAGTGAGATATCTTATCATCTAGAACTACAGTGTGGGTATACCTTTAAGAAAATAATTGATAAAGGTTTTTTAATTTAGTAAGCCCTTATTAATAAATAGATCATCAATATTACCTCATCTAATCAGAATCAAAGTATAAATATAGGAAATGGCCAAAAACAACATCTAATCCAAGTGCAAGAATTGTAACTAACATAAGCCACTAATAATGAAAGACCAAGGAAATTCAATCATAACAAAAATGTTGTTGGAATTGGAGTCATAGAGTCACATCATGTACAAATGATGCAAACACCATTTGCTCAACCCATGTCACATATGTAAATTACTCCTAACCCATAACCATTTCCACCAAAGTAGGAAGTGCAAAAGCCTAGGCCCATACAAAAAATGTAGCCAACTTTGTAATTACAAGATCCTCCTTCAATAAGAATAGTGCCTACTCATTACATTTTTAGCAACGTTGGAAAACCTATTGAATATATGTTTTTCAAACTCACTACTGCTAATCTAATTAGTTAGCCTATACTGAAACATTATCCTCAAGGCATTCCTTATCCTGATTAGTACCATGAAAATGAATTATATGAATATCATCAAGTCAATGGGCACAATTTGTGAAGATGTGTGCAAATTAAACATTTGATTCATAATATGTTAGATAATGGGGAGATAACATTGAATAATGGTGCTTCCACTTCCAATCAGACCCTAAAAATTTATCAAAATCCCTTTCTCCAACATAATAACCAACCACAATAGTAACAACAACAATAATAGCAATAACATCTAGTGTAACAATAAAAACAATAGTATCAAAATCAAAGGCTGAACCAATAGAACCAATATCAAAACCAAAAATGCAAAAATAATGGACAAAACCAAGGTCAGAATGGCAATAACCAACAAACCTACCATGTATTTTCCCATGATTACAATAAGGTTTTTGTCCATATTGTAGGAGGTAGCATCAATACCATTTCCATTAATCCAAAATTGAATACCAATCAATTGAGACCTTTTCTAAACAATGTCACTTAGCCAATTCACATTGGTAATTCTTCTTTGACCTGGGACCGCACACAAGTGAACCAATAAGTAGGGATCACTAATTTTGGACCATATATTGATAAACCATCATTGCTTCATGACCATACAAAAGTGTACTAGTAATTGAGACTTATCCTATCTGGTACCCCACCATCACCATCATTTGTTAGTAATCATGGTCCTATATTTAACCTCGATTGTGTAATCACAACTAAATGATCGAAGATTAGCATTCCTGGCCTACAAACATCTGCCACTTCACCCATCACCCAACCAACCATTTAGCCTTAGAATAAGCCATTTAACACTAACCAAGAGAAGAAATTTGAAATTGTGAAATAATTACAAAAGATGCCCGTAAAAATTTCCATTTTAGATTTGTTGCATATGTCAACAATCCATAAGGATATTTTGAATGAGTTCCTTAGCCAATCCATTGTTTTTAGTGACATATCCCATGGAAAATTCCAAGCTTTAGTTGGACACCTAGATCCAATCCAATAAGTCACTTTCAACCAAAGTGACATGGTGTCTCTTGGCTTGATGCATAATAACCCATTATACATTGAAATTTGTATAAAGCAATATAAAGTGAAACATGTCCTTATAGATAATAGATCAGGTCTAAACATAATGTCTCTTAAGCTCATCAAGATTCTTAGGTACACAATGTTAGATCTTTAAGCAAAGATAATAACCACCAAAGCCTACGATAATGAGGAAAGAGAATCATAGGACACCATCTATTTACTAGTTATCCTTGGGTCTTTGACCCATGATACACTCTACCATGTGATCGATCTCAGTTTATCATACAATATTATTTTGGGAAGATGTTGGTTACATGAAATTCATGTAGTCCCACTGAAATTACACCAATGTACCAATTTCTCCCATTCAGGGATGGAATTTTGTATACTAGGAGATTTGCATCCATATGATCATTACAAGCATCTAAAGGTCAAGTTCAAGAGTTATAACTATTATTTTGGCATGAATCTAGTGTCCAAGAAATATAAGGGAAAATAAATACTCCTTGATCCATTGGAGGACAATTGCATTGATCCTAATACCCTTGATTCTCTTACCCATATACCACCTCCTAAAATATATAATCATTTTACTATCTCACCTAATGGCCGAGGAGACTATGTGACTCATGATACCTTTCATATTGTAAACCTTCCATGGAATCCAAAGTCATTTGGAATACCTAAAGCTAAGCCACTTCATCCAAAATGACAACAAAAAAGAAAAATTAAAGGACCTATCACATTTGTATAAGTATTTGGCCTAGAATAGGACCCTCTTGAGGGAGACAAATCATGGTTATACAATGACAACCAAGCTAATTGTTACGATAATGCAAAGTATCTTATTCCTAATAGGATCATGAAGAATCAAAGCTATGAAGGAGGAGGCCTCAGACCTTATCAATGGGGAATACTTGAGCCAATTTCTAGACCAAATACAAAGGACCTTATAGATTTGGATTTAAATCACCTGGGGGTAACCCCATATACATTACTCATGTTTTAGCACCATTATCTAGTTATGAAGATATCTATAGCAAAGAAGAGTTTTATCATAGCCTTTTTAATGACCTCACCAAGACCAACTTGTTTAACCTTCATTTTGTTTGTACCCTTAGACTGGTCATTCATCACATTCCACATTTATTATGTTATCCCCAGTTCATATACTGAAACCAACAAGAGTCCAATGTGTTGATTGATGAGTTTAAAAATGATGAGGCTTTCTATGATTTTCTCAACCTTAGGGATAATGTTCTGTTGGGGGACCACAAATCAAGGTTCTCAATCAAATTGGATTTTGAGGCCTATTTTGGAGAGTGGGTGAACACCCTTAGAGAAAATAAAATAATTAAAACATTGAGGTACCAAAGTGAAAACCTATTTGAGGTAATTTTTGACTAGGTAAAAAGTAAAGAAAAAGGACAATCTGGTGGTGAAAACCTATTTCAAGCACCATTAGATGGGGGTGTTTAGCCTTCTTCAACCATAGCTTAGGAGACCACCAATGAAAAACTTGTCTATGATTTTGAGTTTAGTTTTAAATAATAATAGGATTTTGATCAAATCATCCAGGACTTTCCAATACTTTTTATTACATGTCCAAACATTCCATTGGGGGACTTTGATTTGTCATGCCTAGGGGAACTTAAATAGCTAGTCCTAGCAGAGGAATCTAATGTTGCCAACTAGTTCAAATCTTTGCCCACTATCCTTAAGATGGCTCAACCCTTCTATTGGAAGATATGATAGAAGTTAACATTGGGTCCCTAGAAGACCCAAAGTGGATCAAGTTAGGTGATTCCCTTATTGAGAATGAATGTGAATTCTTTATAGCCCTTTTAAGGGAGTTTGTATATTTTATTGCATGGGCATATTCTGACATGCCAAGTTTGGACCCTACCTTGGTTTTTCACCACCATGTGGTTAATATTGATGCCAAACTGGTAAATCAAAATTTACATATGATGCATCCTCACATTATTATATTAGTAAAGAAAGATTTGAGAAAACTCTTAAAAGTAGGATGTATTCAACCCATCGACTACTCAGAGTGGATATCTAATGTTGTACTTGTTATCAAAAATCCATAAGGAATCAAAATTTATACTAATTTTTATGATATAAACAAATCTTTCCCTAAGGATGACTTTTCATTGCCAAACATTGACATGATCATCAAATCCATAGTAGGTTATGAAATGCTTTCATTAATGAATGGCTTTTTGGCATATAACCAAATTAGAATAACACCAAAAGACCAACATAAAATAGCATTCACCACTCCATGGGGAACATTATATCATCATGTTATGCCATTTGGTCTTAATAATTTAGGGGCCACCTACCAAAGATCTATGACTATCATATTTCATGATATAATGCATGATATTGATAAAGACTATGTTAATGACATTCTTGACAAATCAAAGACTAGAGCCAATCACCTAGTAATGCTACATAGAATCTTTGAAATATTACATGAGTATAAAGTTAGAATTAATCCTAAGAAGTGTGTCTTTAGAGTCACATCAATAAAATTTCTAGGCTTCATTGTGTCTTGTCGAGGCATTGAAGTTGATCCAGCTAAAGTCCAAGCTATAACGAGATGAAACTACCAACTACTTTGAAGCAAATACATAATTTGTAGGGAAAGATATAGTTTATCCAATGCTTCATATATTAATTATCCAAAAAATGCCATCTTTTACATATGTTTTGAAGAAAAGAGTCACATTTCACTGGGATGATCACTGCCAAGCAATTTTATAGTAGCTAGAAGACTATTTAGCAAATCTACCTATTTTATTTCCACATATGTCATGAAAACCATTCTTGTTGTATCTATTAGCTACTAAAAATGCTCTAGGGGAACTTTTGGCTCAACATGATGACAATTGAAAGGATTATGCCATGTACTATTTAAGCCATACACTAGTCACATATGAACATAATTATACACACATAGAAAAAACTTGTTTAGCAATGGTCTTCATAACTTAGAAACTATGCCATTACATGTTAAATAATAAAACTATGGTAATTTCAAAAGTAGATCCACTCAAGTATCTACTATCTAAAACATCTTTACAAGGCTACATGGCCAAGTAGATCACGTTTCTTAGTGAGTTTAACATCTAATACATCAATCAAAAATCCATTAAGGGGAAATTTATTATAAATTAACTTGCTAAAGCACCTCTTATTGATAAAAATCCACTCACATTCTAATTTCTTAATGAATCTATAATGACCATTATTGACACACCTCTTAAGGAGCAACACTGGAAGCTATATTTTGATGGATCATTCATATCACATGGAGTAGGGGCATGCCTTTTATTCATTACACCATAAGGTGATCTAATCCCTAAATCATTTAATATCAGTTTACCTTGTACCAATAACATGGCCAAATATGAAGCACTTGTTACAGGACTTCACCAAGTGTTAGAATGGAACATATCTCATATCAGGGTTTATGGTGATTATCAGCTAATCATCAATTAGGTTACAGACCATTTTTAGACTAAATATGACAATATGGTTCCATGTAAGGTCATGGTTGACACTTTAAAATGACATATTACTGACATTCAATTTGAGTATATACCAAGGGCAAGTAACATAACTGTAGATGCTATGGCCACTATTGGATCTCTGATTTGACAAATAGACATAGCTAATGAGTATTAGTTCCTTGTTGAGAACTTTCTAGCACCAACTCATGAACCATCAATGATGATGATGATTTATGATATTATTATTCTTAGTTCTATTTGTTACTCAAACATTTATAACTACCTCCATGACCCACTTTTACCACATGACCTATCTCAAAAATAATCTAAAGCCTTCATCCACCAAACCATTCATTATACCTTACTTGGATCAACCCCTTACCACCATAGTTTTGATGGAACTCTACTTCATTATTTAACTTTGGTATAATATACTAGCATTATGAGAAGTTAATGAAGGAGTATGTGGATCCCACACTAGCAGGGTAGTCCTATCCAAAAAGATCTTGCATACTAGTTATTATTGGCACATAATGAACATAGATGTAGATGCATATGTAAAGAAGTGTGAAAAATGTCAATGGTATGCCAATTTTATTCATGCCCTAGCCAAGACTCTAAAACCAATGTTGACACCATGGCCATTTGCTACATGGGGCCTTGACCTCATTGGAAAGATAAATCCTACCTCATCTAATGGCCATAAACATATCCTTACCATCACTAAATATTTCACTAAGTGGGTTGAAGTTATACCCCTCACTTAAGTGACTAAAAAGCAAATTTCCAAGTCCATCTTCAACCATCTCATTTTTGACTATGATATCCCCTCCAACATTATATGTGATAATCAAGGATCATTCAAGAACAAGGATGTTGACAAGCTATGTGTCAAACACAACATCACGTAGCACTTTTCTATGGCATATTACCCTCAAGGTAATGGCCAAGCTAAAGCATTAAATAAAACCATTTTCAAAATTCTCAAAAATATTTTCAATGATGCTAGTCATGATTAACACCTTTAGATATTCTATGCCCTTTGGGCATACCATACCAATCATCATACACCCACAAGATCCACTCCATATTCACTTGTTTATGGTATATAAGCCATCCTTCCCATTGAGGTTGAGTTTCCATCTATATGTATCTATTTTAAGCATGTTTTGGATGCTAATGACTATCGAATAGCTCACCTACAAGAACTAGAGTTACTTGATGAGAAATGCATGGATATGGTGAATAATATCCAAGCCTATCAAAATCAACTTTGAGGCCACTACAATCAGCACATGAAACATAGAGAATTTAAACTTGGTGATCTTGTCCTTAAAAAAACCAAAAGAAGACCACGATTGAAAAGAAGCATAAAGGTAAGTTCAAATCCAATTGGGTTGGTCCTTTCATCATTACAACTAACTTTAGAATAGGAGCATATAGGCTTGCCATACTAGATGACCATGAACTTGATAAGCTGATGAACATTATCCACCTCAAGTGGTACTACACTTAAGTGACTTGGTGTATTGTCTATAAGGACCATTTCAAATTGTATCATTTTATCAATATTATTTATAATAATACCATTTTATCATCCTATCAATGTACCACTTTTCCTATCACATGTCTATTTTACCATACCTTCCCCATCAATCAAGTTAATCTCTCCCTCCCTACCTAGCCCTATGACCTTGGTTATATTCTAGTTGGCTCCATCATTGCTTTCAAAAATAGGATTTAGATTCATTTTTAGCAGTTGTTTTACAAATTCTAGATAGAGGTAGTATTTTGGAGTAGTTAGATAGACATTTGGTAGTTACATCTTTCATTTCTTATTTCATTTCTCTCATTGTCTTGATCTTGATTATAACCACCTATGGGCAAATTAGTATCACTAACCTATAACTTTGCATCCTAGTTATAACCACCTATGGGAAAACTAGGGGCAACACTTATTTATTATGCCTTAACCATACCAACTAGCCATTCTCTATGTCATACTATGCCATCCTACTTATTGTGCATGTTTTGTTTGAATTGGTTGCTACCCTAGTCAGATTTCTCCACTATAAGGTAGAACTATAGTGACTTGAGGTCCCATCTTGGGCCTATGTAGGCAACACTTCATATTTTTTGAGGTCAGCTAAATCACCCTAAGCCATTCTCTCACCATTTTGTGAGCAACCTAAGCTATGACCTCACCATTTTATGAGCATCTTCAATCAATGCTCTCACTATTTTGTGAGATTGGACCATTTATTATCTCATCATTCTCCATCGAGTTTAAATACTTTGAAAATTCCAAAAACATTTATAAAATTAGTAGAAAAAACCAAAAACATTAACCACTTATTTGCCTTAAGGATTCTGGGAACCCTTACTATGTCACAAGTAAATCACTTGCCACTTAGTTTCACCCATCCTTTTTAGCCTTTTCTCCCATGCACTTTTCATTTTGTGAGATCATTATTATTATTATTCTATCACATCCATCATGTTTATTTCATCAGATATCATTTTGTTCCCATTTCTTGGGAGAACTACATATAGCCTTTAGTTTTTGTTATATATTACATCCATGGAACTATGTAGGTAGCGTCCACTTGCCTAGTGCATATGGAGATAGTTCAACCACCCCCTTCCTTTTATTTTATTCCCCCATCTTGTTTGCTAAGTTTTCACCTATTTTCTATGGGAAATATTCATCATGTTATTTCTACTAACATTAGGACTAACTTTTATTTATTTCTTTGCTTATTTTTTTTATTATTTGTGTGCTTATTTATTTACTTTCAACACTATTACCTTGATTCAATCTCTATGTGTTCATTAGGTAATTCCTTCTGCATTTATACTTGAATCCATCCATATTCATACATTTACATTTTCATCCTAGTTTTTATCAATGGTGCATTATTTTCCCTTGAATATTAGATTTCAAGAGTCAATCTTTATGCATATTTCAGCCCAGTCTTCATGATTTTCTATCACAATACTTACTATCAAGTGCTACAACAAAAATCATCTTCAATAAGTTTACTCAATAAGGGAAACATCACCATCTCCTCAGCACTAACAATCCTAATCATATCCCAAATAGAGTAATTAAACAATGAAAAAAATTCAACCTTTATTAGTTCAAACGAGCATCTCCCTACTAGTAAGTTATCCTAATTCATCTTTATCCTCTATATCATGTTTACCACATCATATTTTTAATCATCATCTAATCAATCATGTTTTCCATAATTAGGGTTCGATGATTATAACCACCTATGGGAAAATCATAGTACATCATCCCACCTGCATTTCTCAATTATTATAACCACCTTTGGGCAAATTATTGTGTTCTCACTAAATTTACTTTCTTTTTGCCCAAATAGGGGCATGTTTTTATCTTGTTTGTCTATCCTAACTAAGGTAGCTTCATCTTCTCAATGATTATAACCACCTTTGGGAAAATCATTGTGTTTTCATACCACATTGCCACTATCAGGGTATAATGCTTATAACCACCTTTGTGCAAACCATTTTACATTATTCCAATTGAATTCTTAGTGATTTTGACTAATTTTTCAAACTCATTTGTTTTCACCCCATCATCTTCCTTTCTTTGGTTCCCTCATTTTGCTTCTTTCTTTTCGAGGGTTGATGACCTACTTATGCCAACCATTCCCTTTAGGGGCATCATATAGTTCATCTATTGCCATTAAAGTTATAGACATGCAGGACCTTTTCATTCTTTGAGAATATGTTACTATGCTTATATCTTATAATGCCTTTCCAAATAGGTGCAAACTATAGACACCTAAAATTGGGCCATTGGTAACCTCCAATTAGGCTTTTGACCAATTCTTACCAAAATTCATAATTTGGACTAAAGACACTAAAACATATTAAATGATTTGACATTGTTATACTCAAGTTTTGATTTTGGATATAGTATCATTAAATGGGGTAATTTACAAGTAGCCAACTTTGATCATATTATTTCAAGTCAAAATAACATTTTCACACCTGGGTGCTCTAGATTGCTCTTTTCTACCAAATTTATTATACAAGATACATGCCCTTGTTATTTTATCTTTGAAACATCCTAAATGGGATAATTGATCCAACACATCTAACATCACCTTCCAATTCTAATCCAATCAAATTTTGAGCCAATAATGAGACATTTTGACTGATTTGATTAATTTGTACACAAAGAGCCAAGATTCACATCAAAGTTGCCTAATCATGTTTAAGAGCTAATTAATCCAAATCATGAGCCTAATTAATAATTTCATGGAGATTTTTGAATATTTATTTTTGAAAATGAATATTGAACATCTACATCATCAAATGACATCATTTATTGGGAAGGCATCCCCAAGCCATAAATGCATAAAATATCAAGATTAAGCTCTCCCATGCCTCATCAATGCCTCCCATGCCTCATAAATGCCCCTTCTTTCCAAATCATGATGAGGGTATTTATGGATTTCATTTTTATAATTGGATTTATTCATGGCCACACATCTTAATCTTGAGATGTATGGTCATGGTTGATGCTAAACCATTTTGAAAATCTATAAATAGAAGAGCTCTGAATGTCATTTTTAAAGCTTGGATAATGTAAAGTTATAATGAAAAAATAATTCCAAAATAAATTTTAATTAGTGTTAAAATTCCAAATTATTGATCCAAGCCAAATATAAATTCATCACAAAGGTGCCAAGGAGAAGAGGAGATAGCAAAACCTCCTTTGATGAAGACTCATTGAGCACAAGCTAAGGAATCCACTTAAACAAGCTATTTGGAGCATCCAAGGAAGGTGAAGGATTTCTTTGTCTTTAAATTCTAGTTGTGTTTATCATTTGGTTTTGTTAATATGCCCCCCCTTGAGATAGGCTTAGGGTGTTAGCTTAGTGTGTTATTTATTTGGATTTTATTTCATTCACTAACTCCATATTAATCTCCCCCTATTGCAATCCTATGTTCAAAACCAACATTTAGTCATAGTGGTATTGTAACTATAGAAGAACATATAAAATCATTCAAAGCTTCTTTGAGATTATTAAATGTCACTCATGAATATGTAGCATGTAGAATATTTCCTTTCACTTTTAAAGATGTTGTATATGAATAGTTTCTAAATCTCCCTAAAAATTACATTACTAGTATTGTTGATTTTAACAATGTCTTCATTGACTAGTTTGGTAAAATTGTTAGTCCTTATATCATGTACCATCAATTCACCACAATGAAAAGAGATGAAAATAATCCCATAAGAGCTTTCAAATCTAGTTTCTAAAAAATGTTTAGTAGGACTATAGATCCTTATAGACCTAATGAGGCCTTAGCATTAAAAATTAATAAAGATGCCTCAGATACTATGATTTTTGTATTCATAAAGAGTGTTGTTGGACCCATGAACACATTAGCTTTAGCCTATGTTGAGGCTATGATTATCAATGACTAGATGCAACCCCAAGGACAATTAACATACTCTATTCCTAATTCCAACCCCCATTTACCCATTCTAAATGTTAATCCCAATGCTAAAAAAAATGTGCCTTCTCTGAACCAACTATTAGTCATGAACCAACAAACTTTGAGGCATGCTCATCCTAATCAAAACCTAGGATTCCTAAACAATTTTTCTTATGGATCTCATCCACAAGATCAAAAAGATTTAATGACTATAGCCAAAGCTAATGCTCAGGTTCATAATTTTGAGGCTCCAAAGAATGATTGTGACTCTATCCTCAAGATGGTTCAAAATTTTATCATTTACTTCCTTCAATTGGCAAAGCAAGTAAGAAATACTGGAGAGAACTCTAGTAGGAATTAATCTTTTTAAAGGTTCAATAGACCCACTAATAGATTTTAGAATGATAGCTACCACAATAAAAAGAATAATGAGCCATCTACTAGAAAAAATGTTCTTAATATAAAATTATTGATGTTACTCTACATAACTATTATAGAGTTTATTGTACTTCTAAACATGGGGAAATAGATTGTGTTGAATTTTGTAATGAATTTAAAGCGTTACAAGAAGAATTAGACACTTTCTAAGTTATCCCTAATAAATATTGTGATGTAGGTACATTTAATTCTTTAAGGTCATTTAGGTCTATTGATTAAATGCTCATGGTGGAGACATTTGAGTTCCCTTTTCAAGAGTATAATGAGGCTGAGGATATTCTTGAAGAGATTCATGATTTTCAACAATTCTTAAAGAATACTTATCCTCTAAGAAATAGGGATCAAAAGCAACCATTGACCACTTTAAGTCCTCCAGATAAATTTGAGACTCCCCTTGATACCACCTTAGATAATATTCTAGATCCTTCTAAGTGAAGTACTTCTAAACCTAGTGTTGATGCATCTAATTCTACTAATAGGATTGGGTATACCATAGTATAAGACATGAATAAGATCAAGGAGAACAATACCTTGTATGAGTTGACATAGATGATTGAATAGAGAGATCTATTTTTGATATATTTGTCCAAAAATCCTGGTAAGTCTCAAAAATCTGCACATGCTAATGTTGTAATACATAAAATCAAGGTAGATGTTCCTCTTTTCCTATTTATAGTCAAGATCTTTGGTAAAAATATGCATAATTATTTATTATATTTTAGTGCATCTATAAATAAAATACCTAAGGGTATTTAAGAATAATTAGGTTTGACTCTTATTAAGTTTGATAGAGTTGTGACTCAATTAGTAAGTCAAGAGTCAAATTTATTGGTGAATTATTGAATGTTCACATGTAGATTGCCTCAGATCCAAGGATCTAATAGTTCATAGATATCTAGGTGGTGGACATCCTTGATGCTTATGGGATGTTATTGAGTATAGATTGGACTATAATCATGAATGGTTATATGTCAATAGATTATTCACATATGTGGTTGTCATGGAAGGGAGTCTCTAACCAAATTAAGATAAAAAGTGAGACTAAAATGAAACATATGATCACTAAATATAATGCAATCAATGAAAGGTTGAACATGGTTGATGTTGAGTTTGGGATTTACACTCTTGAGACCTCTAAGGTATGTGACCCTAAGTCTTCTCATGCTTTGCCTAGTCTATGAAATTACATTTTGATGGTGAAAGGTGTAAGTCTAGATTTGGGGTAGAATTTTTTTAACCCTCCCTATTGGTAGAGAATATCATGTTGCTTACAAACTTTAGTTTTCTTGTATAAATAATCTAGCTGAGTATGAAGCTTTGATTATTTGGTTATAATATAAAATCAAACATAAGGTTAAGGAACTGCTAGTTTATGGTGACTCAGAACTAGTAGTCAATTAGGTATGGAGTAAATATAAATGAAAATTATCATATATCAAGAGGTATAAGTTTAGAGTCTGGGATTTACTTGAGTCTTTTAATGCTTTTAATATTATTTCCATCCCTCAAGAATGAAATAAGGTTGCTGATGAGCTTGCCTCAGTTATGGCCAACCTTATGCTAAAACAAGACTCCCCAAACCTTATTATTGATTTGGATTCATGTCCTTTAGTTTTTTCTTATGTCAACCACTTGTAGGTATTCAATGATGATTAGTAGATCATAGATTTTCTAACTAGTTCAAGAGTATTTGAGGGTCACATTATTATTGAATCCAATCTCATTGATAATGAAGTCATTGAAAGCAAACTATTATCACTTGGATTTTAAACCTTTAAGGAGATGGAAAATATATTCTCATCCAAGTGGAACATTGGAATCACCTCTAGGCTTGTGGGTAGCCTAAGAAATGAGGTGAATCTCTAGATAGGGATAGCTCCCTTGATGTACCACTTTGGATTGAAATTAATACTAAACTTGGGGGTGAAAAGGGAGAGAGATAAATAAAAACAAACTAACCTAAGGGAGATGATATAATAAATTTACTAATGACATCCAACCATATGCATATTACACTTGAAATCAAAGGACAAACTAAACATACACTTCTCCAATTTTCATCTTCTCACATCAATGTGACATTATGAGTTTATAGATGAATGTGAAAAGCTACGAGGACTAGATAAGAGGCTTATGAGGGAACTAATGAATAGGATAACTCTCTATATCTCAGACCTCTCTTAGAACACTTCACATTCCCTACAAGAAGAATCTTTCCAACTACAAATAAATGATAGACTGAAGTAATATGCTAAGGAATCCAAAGCCCTCACTTATGCAAAATAAAACATTCCAAATGCACACTCTAATAACATTAATGGAGGAGTTAAATATTATTATTATTATTTATCAAAAGGTATAAATTTGAGTATGGCTTCTCCATACTCAAGTGGAGCATCCATAGAATGGCTAAAATGGATAGTTCTTATAGAACTTGAGAGAGAGAGGAGAAGAGAGATATCAAAAGGTCACAAATACACTTTTAAAGCTAATAAAATTAGTTATTTGTGCATGATAATGTAATTTTTTATGAACCATGCAAGGCCAATAGCTACAAGTGTCAATCCAAGTCATAAACTTCATGAAAAGTGGTAAGAAACTCCTCATTCTATCTCAAAAAAACTACCTACATGATTAGCCCTATTTGAATGACTTATAACTGATAGGAACAAAGTATTATGATTTTAATTAAGTTTAAGTACATTATACATGCCTCTCCATGAATTTTTTTATGCTTAGTCACCTGGAAACACATAGAAATGAGCCATCATCATCTATAGTCCAGAAAACCTCTCTATCATGGACCCTACACACTTGGCCTCAAAATTGGCATTAGTTTCTCATGAAAATCCATAGGAGGACGTTAATTACACCTTTAAAGATACTCCATGGCCTTATAGGCATCATACATGCTTTCAAATTAGTTTAAGTGAAGCTTTTCACCCTTTTTACTAACTTATCCATTAGGCCAGTTTTGATTGGTTGAGTTGAAACACCTAGTTTGGACACTTAGGAGTTTTTTATTGAAATAAAATGGCCATAGGTAGGTATTTTAGGTCTTAATATTCCTCCCAAACTTTATTTCATTTCTTGACTCCTCTTGTATCCTACACAATAAAAAAATGGTCAAAAATACCCTATTTTTGCCATGTCTATATAGATATGTACATCCAAAAATCATGTGGAGTGGATTTATGGAATCTTTTATAGGTTAGAATAGTTTTCATGGTCAAAATATTCCATTAAATCATCTTTATAACTCCATTTTCTCAAACTAGTCTCTGTAAGGGTTTAACAAGGGTTTTTGAGTAGTTTGGCCTCTTAAGGTTAATTCATAAAAACTTGACATTAGAGTTACAAAAAAATTCCAAAAATTAGTTGTTAAAGAATACTATATTCCCTAAACTCCTTTTTTCTCCATGAAAAACCTCTAAGAATATATGATCATCACAACTTGACCTATCGAGTTCCTTTCCTAATCTTTCACAAGTCAGAGTGAGTTTTCTAGTCAAAAGTGGCTCTTTTTTGGTTTCCCCTACAATTAAAAGGATTTAAAACATATATATTTGTTCCAGAAACATGCTTTAATAGGTTTTATATCTTACCTCATGCTAAAATTTTGAATGGCTTCCCATTTGGAAAATAGGCTTCACCATGCCTAGTAGGCTTAACTGCACCTTAGAGCTCATAGTCCCCTTATATGGTTTTCCTTGCCTTTAAATAGTTTATAAACTTATATAGTAGCCTCAATAACATGTTCCAATCCATTTAAATTCTTACTTTATTTTATAAAAAGAAAAGACACCTCATTTGGGCTTTACACCTAAGCATGTCAAGCAGGCCTCAATTGCCCTTGAAGCTCATAATGACCTTTTGATGGCTCCCTTTCATAAAAACAGCCTAAAAAAATTTTAATTCATTTTAAAATCATGTTTAAATAAGTTATAAAATTACTCTCAATGTAGAAGCAACAATGACCCTCTTTTTGGCTTTTAGACCTAGTGTTGGCTTTATAACCTATCTACAACTCTTGGTGGTTTAGACCATCCAAATGAGATTCCCTGAATTCCACAAGATCAATAAATTATAGTATGATATCATAGTCATATCCAAATATATTATACTACTCCTCTAGGTTTTCAAGTGGAAGTGGTCTCCTATTTGGTCTTAGGCCTAAATCTTGTCTGCTAGACCTTATTAAAACCTTTGCATTATAGATCACTCTATTGGATATTTTCCCTCCCTACTTGATTTATCATGTTTTAATAAGTGTGATAAAACTTTATACATATTATAATATATCTTATATATGTTTCAACCTATTATTTCATCACTTTCTTCAATATTTCTAGGGTTTATGCTCATAAGGGAGTGCCCTCTATTTGAGACAAAATATAGGACACTCCCCTACCTCCTCAAAAAAACTAGATTATTATAAGAGCTTATAAAATTCATAATTGTTCTATAAATAATGTTTGAACTTTATATAAGGTCATCTAACCTTATAAAGGCTTTAAGTTCCAAGGTAGACCAGTTAGACAAGGACTATGTATGAGCTTTTCCAAAGTGAACTATATGTACATAATTTGACACCTATCTCTACTAAAATTCCACTTGTGAGGGTTTTATGAGATTATTTTGACCATAATGGATGTGATTAAAGTTTTAACATCATTTAGGACTTCCACATATCATTTTATAAGACTTTGACCAATCAAGATTGAGTTCACAAAACCCTGACTATGTTGCTTCAAGGTACTGCTCTGTAGGTGCTTATGAGATTAAAATTGACTGATATCAATGCCTAATGTCCCCTTTATATATATTCATGATCACCTATCATTTATTGACTGATTTTTTCACCTTGAGTGACCTAAACATCTTTTGAATCGCCCTTTTCTCACTTCATTGTCACTAGTCAGTTAGCTGAGTGTATGCCTTTTTTTAGATGATGAATGTAGGTGGTTGGGCATGTTTTATTATTATGAAGCTCATAATATCCATGGGTGTAAATTTTATAGTTTATTATTTCAGCATATCACCTTTCTAATAATTCCACATGCACTTCTAAACTCACTAAAGTAAGTTTTTACCAAGATAACTAGGAAACCCTATTTAGACTGCAATAGGTATGTATATGGGCTCCTTATACCTAAGTTTTGATGTTAAATATTCCTTTGAGTCCAATTTTATATCACAAACCATGTGTGCTAACCAATGTTATTTTTTTGGAGCCTTCAAATACCATTTTAATAATAAAAGCAAAGTCACTGCCCTAGATTGATATGTTCTGCCTATAGGCATATTGTAGGTACTCATTATCAAATGTAAGGTTATTTAAGGATGTTTATATGATAAAATATCCATAAAATAACCTCACTTTATGGTTCTCATGTTTCAACAAGTTCAAATTTATCAATCCTACAAGCAAGACACATCTCCACAAACCTCACCCCTGGCTGGCTGTAGGTGCATAATTCTCCTTAATGTATGAATTGTAGGTGAGCATAGGCTCAAAAGGGTATGCATGCACATTATACTAATGGTATCCATTTCATTTTTTTACCATTAAATCTATGAGTTTAATCTATCCATGAGGGGAATGCCTTGTTTACTCCTTATAATATCAATGGCTACTTAAAGTTTTAAATCTATAGAATTCACTATCTAGTTTTAGTGGCTTCATAGGCAACTTTAGATCTTTAAATGTCCATCCTCCACTCACCCTTTGACCCTAATATTTTGTAGAGTTCTTTCCTATAACATAGGTTACAAGATTCATCCTTTAATATGCATTTTAACCCTTAGGATACATGTTGAAAAAGGTCCATAAAAATCCTTTAGACCTCTATTTTACCCACTTAGGGAAAATAGGCCTGAACATAATCAAGTGACCCTTTAGCATGGTTTGAACCTCCACTTGCTTATTTGACCTTAAAACTAGGTCTATCATGAATCTTGATTGGGAATTAGGACTTTAAAGAGTGTTTTAACATCTATTTAACACTTCAAAAGGTGATTTCATACTCTATTAGCACCACTTGTAGATGTTGATTTTGAGTATATGCAAACAATGAAATCAAGATGGACAATTAGCAAGAAAATATGCTCTTGTTCTCAATTTAGGCCTTCTAAAAGGTCCCAAATTAATTTATCTCAACTTTATAGACCTTAAATTAGTACTAAAACTCATTTTCACATGTAATTCCTCATGAGGACACCTGTAAATGCACATTAATGGTTGATTGTGTGCAAGTGTGTACAATGAGTGCAATATGGAATGTTTATTTGGAGGATAAGATTTAAAGGTTATGGGATTTATATGACCTTAATAACATTAAATTTAAATTATCCCCACCTTATTAAACCATTAATAAATCATGAAGGTAATGCAAATAGTAGAAACCTACCCACCACATAGAATGATGCTTATCTTACAATATTGATGCACTTAACCTATCAAAACACCATGAAACTTAAAACAAAGCATGTAAATAAAATAATAAGGAAGATAAAATCCTATTTATCTAAAATCACTAATTTTTTTATATGGATTTGACTAAAATAGATCAAAACTTATAGGGTGCATGAAACAACCAACAAATTTACACAATCAACATCATGAGGATGGTTCATGAAGCACAGGACACCATGTTTCAAAATTATTATATGTAAATTAAGGTATATTATTATACAAACTCCCAATATTATTTTTATTGAAACTTCATAAGCTATCCATACCAAGCAAAAACCTGCAAGTCACTTTTGTTTGCCAAGAAGGGTGAAAAGGGAGTATAATGGTTTTGAGAAATAAATGGAACTTTAAAATAAATATTAATGTGTAAATAAGATTTTAGAAGCTTAATAAGCACTAAATTACCATTTCACACATGACACACTTCCCAAAGAGGTTGTACAAGTGCCAAACTCTTCTTTTCCTTCAAGAAAACTACACTTTCTTCTGCATAACCTACCATCTTTCAATTTTATCAATTAATTAAGACCTATAAGGACACATTGGGCATTAAATAATATTTTATAACCATAAAATTTCCCAATGAACTTGTAAAACACATTAAATGTACCTTTTTAACCCCTAAAATCACCTAAAATGATAAATAGACATAAAAACTAATTGACCAAGGCCAATATAACATCATTTGACATTAATTAACATGTAATACACCCCATGACACTCATATTAAACCCAATATATACCTATAAAGTTATGTTTTTTACCTATAGGTGCCTTAGTTTGACTAAAAAGTCAAAATTGCTCAACAAATTAGTGACTCGTGGGGGTAGTATACCTGCTATACTAACTAGACTAGTAGCCTTATAAATACATTGGGATTAGGAGTCATCTAAAGTCTAAGTAAAAAAAGGATACCTTTGACCATTGACTTTGAGCTTGAACAAGAAAAGACAACTAATTACTCCCTTAACCACATAAAGCAAAAGACACACACAACAAAGAAAGTAAACACACACACACACACACACACACACACACACACACACACACACACACACACACACACACACACACACACACACACACACACACACACACATGTGCTCAAAGAACTTAGGGGAATATTAAAAAAAAATTTATATACAACTAAAAACAAATCATACCTCCATTTATAATATCAAAGGGATATTTTATTAAATCTCCTTTTGCATGAGATGGATGAGGGTGTCAAACATGTTGCTCTTTATATTGAACACTTGATGGACTAGACCTATTCCTTGGCACTTCACTTGACTTTTTCTCAAGTAGATCATCTTCAAATACATATCCAATGTATACATATTTATCTTGACCTTTTACACATACTTCATGTTGATACCCAATCTCTTTCTTATGATCACTTTTCATCTTCTTTGTAGGCATGGTCTTAAAAGGAATGATTTCTTGTTCCTTAAAATATCAAGGCCAATAGAGGTTTGTCTTAACCTCCAAAGGATGATGTGGATTTTGTTCTTTATCACCTATGAAATTTTGTATAATGTTATCTTTCTCATATATGACATCTTGGATAATGTCATCTTTCTTACCATCACTTGTAACCAGCCCTAAAGGAGTTCTAGACCCCTTGACAGATTCAAACTCTTTGCAAGTGTCCTCAAATCTCTACCATAAGTTATCATCTTCACTTTTATCAACATCATGAAGAAGAAAAACAAGAGAGACTCTTGTATATTTTTCTTTAGATTTCAATAGGACCTCTTCCAATATTTCTTCTTTAACACAAGGAATGTATGCTTCATCATCAATCAAACAAGGAGATTCAACATAAGAGCTCACCTCTTCTTCATGACTTAGGACCTCTCAAGGGTTTTAAAATTTTGCCTCAACTATCACAATCTGATCTTGTTGGTTAAGGGCTGAAAGATCTTCAATCTCCTTCTTAGTGATGCCAAGATTAGGCATCTTGAAATCTGGTAACCTAGCCCATTAAGGTTATCAAGGAGTTGCATCTTCTTCAAGTAAGAGTTATAAATTTTACTTAACCAATTTCTCCTTTTGAGGTTCCCAAACCACAAGTCCATCAAGGCAAAGGGTGATGGGATGAGGACAAAATGAGATATTTGGTGGAGGTGGAACATAGGGCTCAAAATTAGATTGAGAATGCAAAGTTAGGAATTATTTTAGGAGCTCTTGAGGAAGGGGAAGCAGACCTTGGGATAAAACAACTTAATTTTATTCCTTTCATTTGACAACCACTTCATTAACATATAATTTATCTTGAGTAATCTCTTGAGGAAGGGTGGATGTGGTGTGTTTAGGCACAGGATTTTATTTTGGGTTTAAACCTTCCATCACACCTTGATTTAGAAACCTCATCTTTGACTCTAACTCCTCATTTTTCTTAGCGATGTGTTCTTGGAAAAGTTTCTCTTGAAGTTCACAGGAATCATCACGAGCATAATTAATACATGAGGGCTGACATGGGACATAATAAGTTTCTTGAGGAAAGGTAGGAGGAACTTGTAAAGGATCAACTCCATTCTCCATTTCACACTCCTTTATAATTATTCTATCTTCTTTCTTTCTCCATGATTCCACTATCTTACTCTATCTTAACATGTTAAGATTATAAGACTTTTCTTGAGGAATGGTAGGAGGAGTTTGTATAAGATCAAGAGTATTCTTAACTTCACAATCTTTGTCAAGACTTTTCTCCATTTTCTTTCCCCAAGACTTTACTATCTTATTCCAGCTTAGGATGTTAGGATTAGAAAATTCTTTTTGAGGTGGTGGGGATGTAATTTGAGAGGGAAATGAGGGATTGAACTCCACTTATTTGGATATTAACATGGACTAATATAAATTCATATTATCCAACTCAATTTTCCTATCAATATTAGCTTCAAACATAAGATTTTTCCTTTCAAATCTATCCTCTAACTGATTAGGAAAATCATGAATTTGATATCTTTGAGTTGGCTCATGAGTAGGGGTCATATATGGCTGATAGGAAACTTGGGGAAGTAGATATGAATACTGATAGATATGGTGGGGTTTACTTTCATGAAATCCTAGCCTATTCTTGAAGGAAGAAATAGACCACTAGCATCAAGCATTTCACTTGTGAACCTTTGCCAATTAGCTCTCTCAATAGATACCCACTCTCTTTTGATCAACTCTAATGCTTATCTCACCCTATGAATAAGATGACTAGGAATATTTAGACCACATCCCCTTTGAGTATCGATATTCAACATATACCTTTCATATCCCAAGATTGTCTTCTTGAAGGTGGAAATGGGTTGGCTTGAGGAGTGGCTAGGTGACTAGGAGCAAGACATGAAGAAGGCTGATTGTAGGACTGATATAATTCATGTATGTGCTAACAAGGATCATCTTGGAGCTGATGAAAGTCATATTGAGGCTGGTAAGGATCATGACAATATTTACCAAGGACTTTTTCATATTGATAGGGAATGGTACAAGCTTGCAATGTCTCACCAACACCAATGTTAGCCGTGAAATTTCATTGAAAGTAGAAAATAAAGAAAAAATGTTACCAATAATATTCAAAGGATAACTTGGGATACTTGAATAGATAACATATCTTTGAAGTCACCATTAATACTTGAATAGATGCCTCCAAAGGCTGATTATTGAGAGACAACACCAAAAATCGCTCAACCTTTTAGACCAAGGGTCCCATCGGGCATGCCAAAACCTATCATCACTTAGATTTGTACCCTTTTATGAGATGTAAAATATCTCCTCATCCAATTGGAACAATGGAATCACCTCTAGGCTTGTGGTTAGCCTAAGGAATGATGTGAATCTCTAGATAGGGCTAGTTCCCTTGGTGTACCACTTTGGATTGCAACAACTACTAAATTTAGAGGTGAAAAGGGAGAGAGATAACTGAAAAAAAACTAACCTTAGGTATTTGATACACCAAATTAACTAATGAAATTTTACCATATGCATATTATATTTCAAATCAAAGGACAAACTAAACATATACTTCTCTAATCTTCATCTTCTCACATCAATGTTACATTGTGAGGTTACGGATGAATGTGAAAATATAGGAGGACTAGACAAGAGGCATATGAGGGCAATATGCTAACTCACTAAATCTTATAAATCTCATAAAACATTTCACATGCCCTATAAGAAGAAGCTTTCTAGTTGTAAATAGATGATAGAATGAAATAATATGTTAAGGAATCCATAGTCTTCACTTATGAAAAATCAAACATTACAAATTCACACACTAATAATAGTCATAGAGGAGGTAAATACCATTAGTATTATTTATCAAAAAGTATAAATTTGAGTGGGGCTTCATTAGACTCAAGTGTAGCATCCATACAATGGCCAAAATCGCTAATTCTTATAGAACATGAGAGAGAGACAAGAGAAGAGAGAATTAAAAAGGTCAAAAGGACACTTATAAATCTAAGAAAATTAGTTATATATGCATGAAAAGTGGATGTGGGATGAACCATGTAAGGCCTAGAGCTACAAGTGTAAATCCAAGTCATAAACTTCATGAAACATGGCAAGAAACTTCTCATTTTGGCTCAAAAAAACTACGTACATGATTATCTCTATTTGAACACCTTATAACTAATTAGTACTAAGTCTGATGATTGGAATGAATTTTAAGGACATCATAAATTCCTCTCTATTCATTGGTTATAGTTTTGGTCACCTATAAACATTTGTAAAGGAACCATCATCACCTATAGTCTAAAAAACCTCTCTTTCATACACCCTACACACTTGGCCTCAAAATTGGCATTAATTTCTCATTAAATTCCATGGGAGGAAGTGAATGAAAACTTTAAATACCCTCCATGGCCTTTTAATCATCATTTATGCTTTGAAATTAATGCAAGTGAAACTTTTCACCCTTCTCACTAACTTATCCATTAGGCTAGTTTTGATTAGCTGAGTTAAAGAACTTGTTTTGGAAACTTAAGAGTTTTTACATGGAATAAAATTGACATATGGAGTTATGAATGTCTTAATATTCCTCCTAAACTTGATTGCATGTTTTGACTCCTATATATTACAAAATACAAAAAATGGTAAAAAATACCTTGTTTCTACCATGTCCATACAAGTCCATACATAAATAAAGAATTTGGAGTAGATTTAGTGAGTCATTTCCAAGTTCCAATAGGTTTCATGTTCCAACTATGCCATTAAATCAGCTTTCTAACTCCATTTTCTCAAACTAGTCTCTGCAAGGGTTTAACAAGGGTTTTTGAGTAGTTTGACCTCTTAAGTTTGTTTCATAAAAAATTGATGTTGGAGCTAAAAAAATTCCAAAAATTAATTTTTTAATACTACTCCTAGCTTCCCTAAATTCCTTTGGTCTCCATAAAAAACCTCTAAGAAGATATGAGCATCACAACTTGACCTATCGAGCTCCTTTCCTCATCTTTCACAAATCTAAATGAGTTTTTTGGTCAAAAGTGGGTCTTTAATGGTTTCTCATACAAGTTAAAGGATTTAAAACCTTTGTATCATTTCAAAAATCATGATATAATAGGCTGGAGATATTACCTCATGCTAAAAGTTTGAATGGCTTCCCATTTGGAAACTAGGCTTCACCATGCCTAGTAGGCTTGACTGCACCTTAGAGCTCACAGTCCCATTATATGGTTTTTATTTCCTTTAGATAGTTTATAAACTTATATATTTTCCTTAATAACATGTTATAATCCATTGACATACTTATTTTATGTTATAAAGCAAAAGATTCCTCATTTGGGCTTTAGGCCTAAGCATGTCAATCAGGCTTGAGTTGCCTTTGAAACCAAAAATGACATTTTGATGGTTACCTTTCATATAAATAGCCTTAAAATTTTTAAATTAATCCTAAAATCATGTTTCAACAAGTTCAAAAAGTACTCGCAAGGTAGAAGTAACAATGACCCTCTTTTTGGCTCCCAGACCTAGTGTTGGCTTTATAGCCTATCTACAACTCTTGGTGGTTTGGACCATCCAAATAAGATTACCTAAATTAAAAAATCTGAAGAACATATAATATTATCCCAAAATAATATCCAAATATATTATACTACTCCTCCAAGGTTTCAAGTGGAAGTGATCTCTTATTTGGTCTTAGGCCTAAATCTTGTCTACTAGAGCCTTATTGCAACCTTGTCATTATAGATCACCCTGTTGGGTCTTTACCCTCCCTGATTGATTTATAATGTTTTAATAAGTGTGATAAAACTTTATACATCTTATATAAAATCCTATATAGGTCTCAACCTATTATTTCATCACTTTCTTCAAGATTTATAGGGTTTATAATCATAAGAGAGTGCCCTCTAATTGAGACAAAACATAGGATAGTCCCCTACCCCCTCAAATAAATCAGAATATTATAAGATATTATCCAATTCATAAGTGTGATATAAAAAAAATTTCAACTTTATAAAATGTCATCTAACAGGGTATTGTAAAGGCTTCAAGTTCCAAGGTCGACCAGTCATACAAGGGCTATGTGTGAGATTTTCTAAAGTGAAGTGTATGTGCATCATTTGATACCTATCTATACTAAAAATACACTTGTGAGGGTGTTATGATATTATTTTTACCATATTTTATGTGATTCAAGTCTAAACATCATTTAGGATTTCCACATATCCTTTTGCAAGACTTTGACCAATTAAGACTGAGTTCACAAAACCCGGACTATGTTGCTTCAAGGTACTACCCTGTAGGTGCTTATGAGATTGAAAATTGGTTAATATAAATGAATAAGGGACCCTTTTATATTTCTTCATGATCATATATCATTTTTTGACTGATTATTTCATCTTGAGTGACCTAAACATCCTTTGAATCACCCTTTTCTCAACTCACTATCACTAGTCAGTCAACTGACTATATTCCTTATTTTGGAGTGATGATTATAGGTGGTTGGGAATGTTTTAGGATTATGAATGCTCATAATAGCCATTGGGGTAAATTTTATAGTTTCTTAGTTCATCATATCACCTTTCCAAGCATTCCACATGCACTTTTAAACTCACTAGACTAAGTTTCTACCAAGATAGCTGAGAAACCTTGTTTAGACTGTAATAGGTGTGTATATGGGCTCCTTAGACCTAAGTTATAATGTGAAATATTCCTTTGAATCCAATTTTAGGTCACACACCATCTTTTTAAACCAATTTTCTTGTTTTGGAGCCTTCAAACATGATTTGAATATAAAAATCAAAGTCACTTCCCTAGATTGATATGTTCTACCTATAGGCCTGTTGTAAGTACCCATTGTCAAATGGAAGGGATTTAAGGATGTTTATATAATCAACTATCTATACAATAACCTCAAACTTTTATCCTCATGTTTCACCAAGTTCAATTTTTTAAAGTCTATAAATATGACACATCTCCACAAACCTCGCCCCTAGCTAGTTGTAGGTGCATAATTCTCCTTAATGTACAAATTTTAGGTGACCATAGGCTCAAAAAGGTATGCATGAACATTATAAAAATGTTATCCATGTCATTTTTTTTACCATTAAATCTATTAGGTTACTATATCCATGAGGGTAATTCCTTGTTTACTCTTTAGAATATCAATGTCTACTTAAAGATTCAAATCTATAAAATTCATTGTCTGGTTTCAGTGGCTTCATAGGCAACTTTAGATATTAAAATGTCCATTCTCCACTCACCCTATAACCCTCATAATTTGTAAATTTATTTCCTATACCATAGGTTACAAGATTCAACCCTTAATATACATTAGAACCCTTAGAATACATGTTGAAAAAGGTCCACAAAAAGCCTTTAGACCTCTATTTTTCCCATTTAGGGAAAATAGGCCTAAGCACAGTCAAGTGACCCTTTAGCATGGTTTGCACCTCCACTTGCTTATTTGACCATAAAACTAGGTCTGCCATCAAGATTGATTGGGAAATAGGACTTGAAAGAGTGTTTCAACATCTTTTTAACACTTCAAAAGGTGATTTCATACTCTGTTAGCACCACCTATAGATGTTGATATTTAGTATATGCAGGTAATGAAAGTAAGATGGACAATTAGCAATAAAATATGCTCTTGTTGTCAATTTAGTCCTTATCCAAGGTCCCAAATTAATGAATCCCAACTTCAAAGACCTTAACTTAGTAGTAAAACTCATTTTCACATTCAATTCCTCATGAGGACACCTGTAAATGCACATTAATGGCTGACTATGTGCAAGTGTGTATAATGAGTGAAATTCATGGAATATTCATTTAGAGGATAAGATTTAAATTTTATGGGATTGAAATGAACTTTTTAACATTATATTTATCTTATCCCCACCTTATTAAACCATTACCAAATCATGAAGGTACTATAAATAGTTAAAACCTACCCACCACATAAAATGATGCTTATCTTACAATCTTGATGTACTTGACCTATCAAAACACAATGAAACATAAAACCAATAATTTATATAATTTTATTAGGAATAAAAAATCCTATAAATCCAACATCACTAATTGGTTTGTATATATTTAACCAAAATGGAGCAAAACCTATAGGGTGCATGAAATAACTAGTAGATTTACATAGTCATTTTCATGAGGATGGTTCATGAAGAACAAGACACCATTATTATAGTTAAATTAAGGTATATTATTTTTAAAAAACCTCCCAAAATTATTTGTCTTGTAACTTATTGAGCTATCTGTACCAAACAAAAACCTGCAAGTCACTTTTGTTTGCCAAAAAGGGTAAAAAGGGAGTAGAATAATTTTGAGAAATAAATGGCACTTTAAGATCAATATTAATGTGTACATAATCTTTGGGAAGATAAATAGGCACTTCATGACCATTTATCATGTGGCACACTTCCCAAAGAGATCGTACAAGTGCCAAACTCTTCTTTTCCTTCAAGAAAACTACCCTTTTTTCTACATTACCTACCACATTTTAGTTTTTTCAATTAATTAAGACCTATAATGACACATGGGGAATGAAATAATCTTTTATAAACTTCAAATTTCCAAATAAAACTATATAACTCATTAAATGCACCGTTTCAACTCCTAAAATGACCTAAAATGATAAATAAACATAAAAATTAATTGACCAAGGCCAATATAACATCATTTGACATTAATTAACATGTAATACACCCAATTAAACTCATATTACACCCCCTATATACATATAAAGTTATGTTTTTACCTATAGGTGCCTTAATTTGACTAAAAAGTCAAAATTGGTCAATAGATTGGTGACTCATAGGGGTAATATGCATGCTATACTAACTAGACCAGTAGCTTTATTAGTCCATTGGGATTAGGAGTCATCTAAAGTATGAGGAAAATAAGGATACCTTAGACCATTTAATTTTATCTTGACCAAGATAACACAATTAATGACTACCTGAGGCTACCAAGACTCCCAAAGTAAGTGGGAAGGATTACAACACAATTTATCTTGGATTTGAAGGTCAACCTCAACTAGTTAATATTGGTACAACATGTATAATTCTATAAAATAAAATATCCAAAGAGATGTTGACCAAATATAAATATATCATAGTATGGTCCTATGATGACCTAAAGATATTTGATCCAATGGTCATCACTCACACCATACCTTTAAAAGAAAACATTAAACCTTTCAGACAAAAGAAGAGGCCTTTCAACTTGGTCTTAGAACCACTAATATACAAAGAGGTCAAGAAGATCTTATATTCCAAGATTATATTTTCCATTAGACATTCCACTTGGGTTGCTAATTTAATCCCAATCAAGAAGAAAAATGGTGAAATTAGACTATGCATTAATTTTAGAAACCTAAATAGAGCATTTAAGAAAGATGAATACCCCTACCTTCTCTTGACCAAGTAATACAAAGAATTTTTAGTTATAACATGATATCCTTTCTTGATGGTTTTTTATGTTATAATGAGGTGTTGGTGAATCAAAAAGATAGGATGAAAACTACTTTTACTACCATGTAGGGCACGCTTACCTACAAAAGAATGCCATTTGGGCTGATCAACATAGGGGAAACATTCCAAAGGGCCATGGATCATTATTTCCTAGGTTTGTTAGGTAAATTAATTCTTATATACATGGATTATCTACCTATTTTTTCTAAGAATAGGGAGGATCATATTATGCACCTACAATAGGTATTTAAAAGATGTAAAAGGTATGGGATTTCTCTCAACCCAAAGAAAATTATTTTCTATGTTATTGAGGGAAAACTATTAGGGCATGGTATCACTAAGGAGGGAATATCTATAGACTCAAATAGTGTAGATGTTATATCAAAAATCTATCCTCCTAATAGTAAGAAATAATTGAAGTCATTCTTTGGCAAAATTAATTTTGTAAGATTGTTTATTTCTAGCTTTGAAGAAAGTATCAAGCCATTGAATGATATGATGAAGAAAGATGTCAAAATCACTTGGAATGAAGAAACCAAGAAGGATTTTAAAGACATAAAGGAGGCAATTGGATAAGCTCTAATCCTGATAAGTCTAAACTTCTCCAATGATTTTTACCTTTATTCCTTTGCTTATGATCATACTATTATTATAGTTTTAAGTTAAAAAATTAATGGATGCGATCATCTAATTTCTTTCATGAGCATGAATTTTAAGAATGCTGAGTTAAATTATTATTTAATCTAAAATAAATCATGTGCATTAGTTAAGGTAGTGAAGAAATTTATGCACTACATTCTTTGGAATAAAGTGCATGCAATCTTACTAGACCCTACGACCAAGCTCATGCTAAGTCAGAATGAGCTATGAAAAAGGAGAGGTAAGCAAATTTATGTGCTTCAAGAATATGACATTGAAATGAAGAATTAAAAATTGGTAAGGTACCAAAGTATAATTTAATTTATTTCCAATACTAACCCCAAGCTAAGCATCATGTAGGTTGAACAACAAAAATTTTAGTCCAATGATTGGTATGATCCTATTATCCATCTATTGATCAATGGCACTTGTCCTATAGGGTTGATCAGGGATAAAAGAAGATCCCTAAGAATCATGGTAGCCCAATACCTAATTAAAGATGGAGTGTTATATAGAAAAAAATTTGAAGGCATTTACTTGAGGTGTGTATTTAAATAAGAAATAACTAAGATCACGAGAACATTTCATGAGAATCTAGGGAGTGGACATCTATCTAGAAGGATAATAGCTCATAAAATCCTTAGAGTTGGTTACTATTGGCCTAAAATCTTCAAGGATTCCCAAAATCATGTAAGGAATTGCCATTCATGTCAAGTATTTAGCATAAAAGAGCTTAAGGCAGTCATGCCACTGCAGCCAGTTATGGTAGATAAACCTTTTACTTAGTGGGGACTAGATTTCATAGGGGTAATCAACCCCAATTAATCATAAGGTAACAAATACATTCTAATTTCTAATAAACACTACACCATATGGATTGAGGTAGTGGTAACTAAATAGTGCAGGATGAAGAAGTGATCAATTTTTTAGAAGAAAACATATGCACTAGGTTTGGGACACTTGTATCTTTGGTCTATGATAATATATCTATTTTTATATCCACAGAGATGATAAAATGAGCATATGATAATAACATAATTCTTAATTTCTCATCCAACCATTATCCTCAAGGTAATGGAGTATTTGAATCAACTAATAATAACTTCATGAAGGAAATAAAGAAGTCTGTAGTAGAAAAGCCAAGGACATGGCATAAACTACTTAAGTATGTCCTTTGGGAAGATAAAATTAGAATTAAGAAGGCTCTTAGGGCATCTACATTATTTTTGGTGTATGGCCAACAACCCATAATTCCCATAACCCTCAAGTTACCAACATACAAGTTCATGTAAGAATACATAGAGGAGGATCTAGAATTGACAAACTCAAGGTTGCTTGACATTAGTTAGATGGAAGATGCACAAGAAGAGGCTTTTGCTAATTTTATCAAGCACCAAATCATAGTGAAGAGGTGGTTTGATAAGTGATCAAAGGTAAAGGTATTAAGGCAAGGAGACTAAGTTCTTCTTTGGGATAAGGCATCTAAGCCTAAATGTAAACTTGGGAAGTTCACACCTTTATGGATAGGTCCCTACCAGATTATCAAGATACTTGGAGACAACACCTTCAAGATGAAAGACATACAAGGAAAAAAATTCACACTACCCACCAATGGGTAGTAACTTGAGCACTAATTTTTTATTTCTCCTCCTAGGGTCTTTATGGAGTAAACTGTAAGGATAGTTAAAGTTAGTGTAGGTAGGCTAGATTACTTTATTTCTATTTTTTACTTCTTGTACCTTGTTTGTACATAAGTTTGTATATATTTATTTGTTTTTTCCTTTGCCTCCTATTATGTTTCTTTTTATTTGTGTGTTTTCCTTGTTCCTTACTTCGAATAAGTCCTTTTGGACAACCCTCATCTCAAATTTCACATAATTACTTAGGAAACCCACAATTTATAAATATAAGTATAAATCCTAAATGCATGTTGACCATGGGTTTGAAATATGAGCTTAATGTTACAATTTAGATAAAATTGTAAAGACTAATGGATAGGTTGGTTGTTTCATAGGGTTTTAAACCTTATTTTGGTCTAATCTTTTTTTCAAGAAGGATTACACGTATGGGATGAAATATTGAATTATTAAGACACAATCATGCTTGCACTTAACAAACATCTTTGCCTGGGACAAAGGTCATAACAATAAGTGATTTTTTGAAGATAAAACATTTTAGAAAATACCTAAACCTAGATAAATTGGTTCCCAACATTTTATATAAATCCAAAATGATCTAAAAAATACATGAATAAGAGATTATTACAAAATCAAAATCTTTCCAAGCAAAGGTGACTCTAGTAATCTCCACTAGGGATATAGACACCTGGCTGGTAACAGAGCAATGCCCAAGCCTTCCCTGAGTTAAAGCATGGTTCTTAATGGATATCCAAACATGTTTTAAGTAATTTTAATATTTAAAGTCATTAAATTTGGAATTTGTTCCCTAAATCCCATGGTAAACAATAATTGGAATCAAGGCACACACACAACATGGCTAGGTTTTGATGTTTGATCCTAATTCTATAGGTACAAGACTTGTTTTAACCATGAACTAATCTTGATAATGGAACTAATCAAGAGGAATAAGTAATATAGTTATTTGTTTTAACTAGAGTCTCTAAATTCTAACATATTTCTATGTTTCCCCTATAAGTCAACATTTATTGAGGTCAACATACCCCCATTTTTGAAAAATGTGGACCCTTGTGATAAGTTGTGTAAATTTGTACCTTATAATTTAAAATTCACTTGATAAAAGTATCATTAACATGTTTGCACATTATTTATATTTTAAGATCATCCACACCTTGACTTGGTTGGATTATTTGTTCATGGATCTAATTTGACCTTGTTTAAGTTTGCTTATGTTTTCTCTTCATATTTCAAGTTACAAGTTTCATGGAGCCCTCCTTGAATGGATTATGCCTATATTTTATAATTTAATCCAAATTTATTATTTTATTAGCCTTTGGTCTATATAAATTCAAATTAAATCCATGTTTAAATCTTCTTAAAACCCTCATTCAATAAACCCTGGCATAGGTTCTTTTAGACCAAATTTAAAATTGGTGAGAATAACTTAAGCGGGAACACTTTTAAAACATTATGGATTTAGTATAATTTTATACTAAGGCTTGGTCATGTTTTTAAACATAACCTAATCTTAGTATAAAAATTATATGTTTGGTCCCTTTATGTCTCAATCCCCTTTTTCCTTTTTTCCTTAGCATGGTCTAACTTTACCATTACAAGGTCCTTTTATTATGTTCCTAAGCTTGGTTTAAATAATGCATGGTCCTTTTGTCATGTTACAATATTAGACTAAGATCTTAGTCCTAAATTATTATTCATGTCTATTAACATAAATAAGACCTTCGTCATAAGTCTTTATCCTAAGTTTTGTCTAATTCATAGTCTTATCTTAAACAGTTTTCATCTTCACAGGATTGACGACCTACATATAATCAAACCAAGTTAATCAAATGGTGTGAGATAAATTTGAAAAGTAAAGAGCCTTGATCAATGGTACCAACCTCACTCGACTATATGGATCAAGATCGACAGTCCCCATTCACTGAGATCACCTCTCTCCAATGGTGCAAGATCATTATTAAGACTAAAGGGGCCCCTTTTATTATAACATAGACTTAACCTAAGTTTTAACCCTAAAGTTTTAAATGTATTTATTAATAAAATTAAACCTTAGGCCAAAATATTATGTTATGAATTTATTATTCAAAGGGTCCTTTTATTATGTTACAATCTTATGTTATGACTTTATTATTCGAAGGGTCCTTTTGTTAAGTTATAAACTTATGCTATGACTTTATTATTCATAGGGTCCTTTTATCATGTTTTTTTAACTTAGATTAAGACTTTGGACTAAATTTTTATTCATATTTACTAATATGAATAAAGATAATAGTCTAAGATTTTGGTCTAATATATATATATATATATATATATATATATATATATATATATATATATATATATATCTGGGCTTACTTAATATTTTTATAATTATAGAAACCTATCACGTTCAACTACTCAGATCATGATCTATGGCCCAAAATAACTCAAATGAGATTAATCTAATGGAATGAGATCCATGTTAAAAAATATATCCATAAACCCTAGTTTAAACATCAAGCACTTTATTAAGGATCAACGGTACATGTTCAAGTGTACAGACCTAGATTAATAGAGTGTATCAAGTCAAAAAAAATTAACAAAGATTTGAGTTAATGTGAGATTAACACATGGTAAAATCATGTGAACTAACAAAAATGATAATTCAAAGAGCACAAAAGTCCCATAGGACTATGAAGTAACACAACCTTGGGTCCTAGTATACATTAAAGCTTGGGCACCTTTTAGAAATCAATGGCTCTTATTGATTCGTACCCACTAAATCCAACAATACAAAATCAACAAAGAATTTTTAATGGAGATCATAAGTCCCAAAATACTATCAAGTGGAATAACATCAAGGTCATGTACAAATGTCGACTAATGTCATTTAACTCTTCAAATTGAGATCAATGACTAATGTTAATCTGAGCAAACATAATCTAATGGTGTAAAATAAACCCAGTTATTTTCAAAAGGAAATGATCAATTTTTAAACATTAATGAGCAAGATTTCCACGTAAATGCCATGATCATGCCACATAGACATAAATGACAAATTTAAAGATCTTGTGGGCTTAAAAAGGGAAAAGGTATAAATACAAGGATCCAAATGAAATCTAAGGCATAATTATCACTTAAGTGTAAAAGATAATCACCATTAAAGCTTTGAAAAGACCTAAAAAAAATCCCTAACATCTAAAAAATCCCTAAATCAATCATAAATTAATCACAGTCTAGTCTAAGAGTCTAAATCATCATCTAAGCAAAATCATTTGAATTTAGAATTGAATTATGGACCACTAAGGAGCAATTTATCAAACTCACAGTCATGGTGTCTTGAAGACATCAAAAATATGTGGAACTCTATCTAAATTTAGACGTGGAGGGGAGGATCTTCAAAGATACATATTTTGATGTAATGGCTTTAAATATAGGGGACAACAACTAGTCCCATCTATTCTAGACAATCCAAGAGAAACAAGTCATTTCCAGAGAGGAAAAGAAGAACTTTTATATGAAAAGGAGATATTATGACATTGTGGCCATCTAAATGATTGGTCTTCATTTTGCTACAACCAAACTAGAGGTACTACATTACATTGATGTTATCTCTCCCATATTTAAAGACTTTAAAATTGATAAAGGCATGATAGTTCATGAACGTAGCTTTAGGAAGGTTGCATATATTTCTCCTTTGACCTTTGAGAATTATTATAATCTACCTACACCCCAAATAGACATGGCCACGATAAATAATTGGGCTAAGGAAAATGACCTAAATACCATCCTTACCTCATGGCTATATTCTGGGAATAAAGTACTCTTGAACTTCAATGGTAACATCCCAATTAGCCAATTTAGACCTAGGATCAGGATGATTATAACCTTGATGAAAAATTTGTGTGTAAATATGACCACTACCTATGTGGATTCAATCTAAGTTCCCTTGATATATTTTATGGTTGAAAGGGAGCTCACCCCTCCTCTTGGGGAGTTTATTAGCACCTGTCTGAGTAGATAATTATCTAGAATAAATAAGAAGACCAAGAGTTATTTTTATATGATGTCATACTTTATAAATGCCTTGCTTACCACCACCAAGATTCCCAACATCAAATAATGGTCACTTGAGGGAACCTAGATAGTCACCCAATATTATTCCAAATTGCACATTTTCAAGTACAAAGATCACATACAATCCATATGTGACTGTGTCTATCTAGCCTTAATTGATCTCATCCTAGGGATCCCAATGTTGAGGGTAAACCCATTAATGAAAAATATTATGGAAGCCATGGGAGATATATGGCTTTATCTTGATTACATAATCATTATGATTAAAGGAGCCTTGAACCAACCCCTTAGGCTACCAATTCATGTGCCATTCAAGATAGCAGAGCAGGAAGTGGCCTATACAAATATATAATGGGGTAGATGGCTTATGTAAAAGCAAGAGAAAGGGATTGCTTCATATCCTATGCATAACCATTAGAAGGATTATGCTTCAACAATGGGACAATATAAGGGCTACCTCTAGATAATTAACCTCATTCAATTTTTAATTTGATAAGCTAAGACACTAGGACCCCTATGAAAGGGCTGAGAAACATTTAAACTCAAAGGGGATAAATATGACTTATGAGCATCAACCTAGACCTTATGAACCCATGTACACTAAGCCCTCTTCATTTCATGAAGTCTTGGGGAGATTGAAGAAATTTAATATCAAACAAGAGGTTAGATTGCTAAGAGAGCAAAATCTAAGTGAGGATATATATGGTAGATGGGACCCATGTAGTACCATTTAATACTAGGTCCATCTTCTAGACCAATTCAACACAACCATAGATAGAAACATAAATGCCTAAAGTACATATTGAACTGAGGATAAAGGAAAGAAGACCTAGTGAGATGGCACCATCTTCAACCCAGACTAAAGAACCAGGTTCATAGGTTGAAGCAATTAACACTATAGCACTAGATCTTTAAGAAATAATAGAATATGACCTAAAGATATTGGCTAGTGCTTATGAATTAGATGAATAAGAAGGTCAAGATGAAGAGAAAAAGAAAGAGAAGGGGAAAGAAGTAACATTGTACTTAGTCCCTATTTCTACCCCACCAAAGAGAAAAGTTAAGCTAGTTTTGGTTCTTGTAGGAGGTAAGAGGCCTAAGTTAACCTTCACTCATCCTTTGAATGAGGTCAAACTTTTAGTGATTAAAACTTAATTAATGATCCAACCATTACTAAATGGTTTATATATGGCAAGTTGTACAAGATTCCTACCATGCACCATCCTTGGGCCATTAAAAAATTTGTTAATATCCATGTGCATAATGAGCTCAAACCTTAGGTTATGGCTCTAAAAAAATTAGAGGAGAACAGGATGACTACCCTAGGGGAGCCAAGTGGCACACAAATATAAACTCTATAGCTTCCAAAATTGATTCAATCATCAGTGGGAGCTTAGTTTAATCTAAAGACTGCCAGTCTAAAAAGAGTAATTGAAAAGAATTACATAGTTAGAGGTGAGGAATTAACCTTCTAAAAGATATATCCATTCACAATCCTGACCCCTGTTAAATTATAAAAGCCAAGAGAAAACATGATATTTTAAGAAAAGATCTTTAATGTAGCCCAAGCCCAATCTTAGTAGTTGTAAACCATGATCAAAGGCATCTTACAACAAAATAAGAATCTAAAGGAAGCTATTATATTATCAATCCATTAAGATAGATTCATTGAGTTTGAGGATACCATGAATAACCTATTCAATTCTTTGAATTTAGTTAGAACTAGGCAGAGAGTAATAGAGAATCAAATCACAAAGGCTACAGGCCAAGTTGGCCAATGGCATGCTTTAAGATATCAAGTGAAATAATTGATCAAGGCCTTAACCAAGAACCTAGTACCTTATTTTAGGACTATCATCTTAGTACATTTGAATATGGCTATGGCCATATTGGTATACAATATTGAAGCCCTAAGCAACTGGTTCAAATGAATGGAAGACCTAGCCAAGGACTTCAAACAAAAGGAAGATGGAATGTTTCATATCTTGGATAGTTTGATTAAGGAACCCACATCCCTCAGATCATTGATTATTATAACTAATTAAGAGTTCAATAATAAGACCTTTTAGTTTATGTAGGAGGTGAGAAGCTAGGGGATAGGAAAAACATCATATGACAATAATAGGATCATGGGCCTACTTCTATCATCTGAAGAGAAAATGGGAGATGTTAGGGGCATCAAGAAAGAAATAGAGAAACTTGAGAAGGACATCAAGGAACTAAAATATCATGGAAAGGATCTCCTATTGAAGCCTATTGTTGACCTCTACTTCATTAATGAGAACACTATAGGATGAAGATTCTTTAGCAAAAATAGGGAACTACATCGACACACGGACCTTAAGTTAGTTAGGAATATTCTTTTTTATAACTTTGTAATATTTTAAAAATAGAATATTCCTTTTTGTAAAGGCATGTACAAATTGTAAGCACATTGCCTATAGGTCAGTCCACTTAGAAAAGTTTGATGTATTCTATAACTTTTTTAATAAGAACATTTGTCCTTATACTTGTACACTTGTAATTGGATATGACTAATCGACATACTTCCTTATATTATCTAAAAGGACTATTGTCATTTGTAAAGAGTGGGGAGTTTTTATTGAGCCAAAAAATCTTGTAAACCTTTGAGCAATTAATGCAAGTGATGAAATTTGCAAATATTGTCCATATTCATTTGTGTCATTTGTTATTATGATTTCTTTCTCACTTATTCTCAATTTTAAATTTGAATGGTTCTTATGAAATATTGGTGTACATATTTTAATTAAAGAGTTTTTAACTTGTGTTGATGTTAGGTTTACTTAAATTTCTCAAGTTCATTTCATTTCCTTTACTCTTCTTGTATTTGGGCTAATGTTGTTTGTTTGTAGGGTAAATCTTTAAAGTGAACTTAGTTCGTATTTACAATTTTCTCATTCCTTAATTGTTTGCCTAATGTGTAGTAAGATTTGATCTCATGATATTTCATACTATACATCAGTTAAGTGTATGATTAGATGATATTTGAACTTTGTCATGATTATTGGGATAAAGATCAATAACATCTCTTTTCTACTTTACCCTTCCTTTTGCTCCTTTTTTAACGAAATTACTCTATCTTAACTACCATTGTAAATATTCATTTTATATTAGTCTTTAGATTATATTTTATCATAATTCACTAATATTAGCTAATATTTCTTCATTATTTACAAAGATACAGGTTGAGGCGGATCCCAACCATCATACTTTATAAATATTATGAAACATTCTACTTGTTTTACCTCTATTCCATCAACAAGTAACAAGATTATCACAAACTACAACTTGTGAGCTGAATTCTTTGAATTTTAAAATGGGAAGTGTTCTTTAAATACTCTGATCACCTGTGATACAAATTTAGGCATCAATGAGATTTAATAGAGGTCTTAGGTCTACACATGGTGAAAAAAGCCCTAATCTAGGGTTTTGGTCCTAAACCAAATTTTAACCATCAAAAGTACACCAAAATTGGTCATATGGAATATTTCAATGTAAGCTAATAGATTTTGGAGTTTTCTGTGTGTTTTCATATATATAGGCATGTGTGGAGGAGATTGTATGCAAATAGGGCTTGAGGAGACCTAATAAGGTCTAACATAGGCTAAATAACACCTTGAAAAGTGGGTTAGGAGTTGAAAAAGGACATTAAACTTTGGGGAGAGATAGAAAGTGAAAAAGGGTTCCTGGATCAAGTGTTAGGTTTCATTTAGACTTTTGTACATTTTTGTATAGAGAGAAATTCAATTAAAAAAGGCTAGTAGCCTATCTACCAAGTTTAGTAAAGGTTTGAAAGGAGTTAGTTGGTGTCCTTAGAAGATATGCATATTGAATAAAATGTACTTAAGGATTATAAATAGCATGTTTAAGGGGTCAATAACCACAAAATAATCAAATGAACATTAGAACATTATATGAAGGTTGAATCAATAATCCATTACCAAATAAGAGTATTTTGAGTAAGACAAGAGTGAGAGAAAGATTATGTAAGATCTGCATCATTGGGGCAACATCAAATCAAATAAATCTAATTCAATCTTATCATTTTTACCCTATTTATGAAAGGTTTAATCATGTAGATTATTTTAGGATGTTTTATTCCCACTTCTTCCCCTTGCATGTATCCTTGCTTGGGGGTATCCACTCCAACTACCATTATCATTCATCCTATCATGTGGATTTTTATTTGATTAAAGATGATTATTTTCTATTGCTTTTTATTTTCCTATTTATGTGTTTGTTTTTTTACTTATTTTCTTGTTTGTTTAATTTTATTGTTGTTTCCTTGAATTAGTCCATTGTGCTAATGAAGTAATCATCATGATGTCCTTTATCATGAACTTATACTTGAGTCCATCTATTATCATATATCAACATTATCATCATGGGTTTTATCATTAGTGCATTTTTATCAATTATCAATTAGATGGGGGGTCAGTACTTACACACATTGTGGATAGTTTTATATCATGAAGCATACTATCATACAAAATATAAAAAATAAATTTTAAAAATGGTTTACATGTCGATGCCATCAATCAATACATATCTTATCAAATCCAATTATCTTGGCCATATATGATCAATTCACATCATCATATTTTTCCATGATCATATCACAATGACTGAACATTGTGGCTACATATATACTTATTCAAATATGAATTTCATAATAAGCATGTAAAAAAAGAGTCATACACATTGATAAACCATTATTATTATTCAAATAATTTATTCCATTATTCATCTTATTCTCTCCCAATTTTTGGGAGAAGTACATCGTTTTGAGGTCTTTTTAGACTATATAGGTAGCATTAAGTACCAACTAGTTTCTGAGATCAACTCAGCTACCCTTGTTCTATTATTATTAAAATACATAATCTTCAAATATTATCATGTAATTATTTAAGCATTATCTTATTTTTTCATTATTTAGTCTCTCATCACTTTGAACATTCTTGTCTGCTTAATTTTTTGTGGACTATACAAAAATTCATTACACCATTAACACATATATTTGTGTCACCTTATCAAATTTAGATAATTTATATCATATTTAATCTATGTAATAGGTTAAATAATTGATATATTCTTTCCCATAAATAAATTTAATCATTAAATTCATCCTATTGGGGCTCATCAATTAGACACCTTGTTTAGGGTGCATCATCATTCCAAACTCACAACTTTCACCTTGTTTGGGTAAAATCAAGCTTGTAACTTCTTGTTCATGATAGATCATGCCTAAGCCCATAAATTTCACCCTATTTAGGTAAATTAAAATTTTACCACTTATTTAGGTATGTTTCCTTCCAAATTCTTTCCTAATTGGGGCAAATTAATTCATCATCATCATAAATCAAAGTGTGCAAATGTTAGCTCATGTGGTGTAATCTTGTCCATAGGTTAATCTTATCTTTAATTATATATTATTCCTCTATTTTTCAAGACACCATCCAAGTCATTCATACCTACATGTACTCTCAATGGGGCATCATTCCTAATGAATTTAATTCAAATCATATCCTTATCCTTTCATTCAATCTCTTACACATGTTAGTTGGGAACAAAAAAATTATAACATCTATTATATATTCATCTAATTTTCATCCAGCTTTTTTAGATTATAATTATTTAATAATATGTTACTTCATCTATCTCACAATGGCTTCTCAAATAGGGTAAAATATAGACACTCCATTTTTATCACTTCCATGTCAAATTGTAAAATGGAATAACTTCCTGTAATTACACATAATTTGGTCTAAAATCATATGTTCATATAATATATGTGTTTGAATTCACCTTGGGGAATATTTAGGTGAGTCAATTAATTATATTATATATATTATATCATCATTCTTTGGTCAATTTATCTATTCAATTATCATTCTCTTGTTAATTTATCTGTTCAATTATCATTATGGTCATTTTCTCTTGTCAATTCCCCCTTCTATAATCAATTCTCTAATTTCCCATTATTTGATTAAATGAATCTATTAAATTAAATTCTCTTAATTATAATTATATTAAAAATATAATTATAACTATTTTTAAATTAATTAATTCATCTTTTCCCCTCTAAGTGGGCATCTTCATGCAAATAAAGGATATTGAGATTATTTAAAATACAGTTTTGTGAGTTAAATTGATAAATTTAATTAATAGACAAGATTATTCTCCACACTTCATCTTGGAGACAATATTAAAAGCACAAAATTAATCTTGTGAGATATTTTAGGGAGCATTCTTAACCCTTCATCTTGAAAATAAGATTAAGGGCCTACATTAGTTATCCATGTGATTTTTTGGGAATGATTCTCCACCATTCATCTTGAAAACAAGATGAAGGTCCCAAAATGAATGTCACAAAGATATTATGATTATAATACTATACCATTAATCATGGAAACAATATTAATGGATTATATTAATTCTTATTTGATATTTTCAAACATCATCCTCCACCATTTATCTTGATTGAGATGAAGGGCTCACATCAATTATCCATGTGCATATTTGAGGACTCATTTATAATTATTAATATTTATTTCAAGGTTAAGGGTCCTCATTGATACAAATTTGTTATAAATATACCCCTTTTCACTATAATTCAACATGTTCAAGTGATTTAATAAAGCCCTGACATTTTATTGAGCTAACTTGTTCATCAATTTTATACTTTTGATTAATTCAAAAAGGTCCATAGTTTAAAATGGATATGTCCTCTAATTAATTGGAATTAACAAATACCACTTGAAGATATATTCAAGACACATCCCATACAAATAAGTCTTTGATGGAGGTTTGCATATTTCAAGTTTGAATCTAATGCATTATTTACTAACCTTTTGTATTGCTCATGAGGTCTTAGGTTCTAAACTTGTTTTAATTGGTTTTTATGTTATTGATTGACTAAAACTAATAATGATGAAAATATATCTTATCAATTTTTATAATTACATAGGCAAAAAGTTTAAGGCAAGCATATGAGGTAATACATTAGGAATGGGAGCCATCATTTGACTATGGGGGTTTAACTACTTGTTGACTTTTATGATTTTGGCATAAGCTAGTGATAAGTCAATTATATAGGGGCATCACCTTAATAACATGGTTGTCCATGGATCTAAGGCATTTTTTACGTTTCTAATTCCAATTGAGCATTTGACTAGTACAACATGGTAACCTAGCTATACATTTTATGGAACTTGACATTAAATTTTTTAATGGCCTCACTAGGTTCTCATTTAATACAATATAATTAATAGTAGAGGACACTAGGGTCAATGAATTGCCTAAATTGGGCCAAAAAATCATTGTTAAAGTGGTCTAAACTCATGATTGATTTTTCAAAGAGATTGAAGAACCATTCATAAGCTGATTCTATCAATGTGAAGGGGAAAATCATGCACCATACATACTCATACTCCACATTAAGAAGTCTCAATTAATTTTAGTATGAGGTTACATGCTCTTTAAATATTCATCTCATGATGGGAGTGAAGTGGGGAAGGTACCTTTTAGGGTTCTGAGGTAAGTCATGGATAACCCTGATAACATTGATAGCCAACCCAACTAACCAAGGTACTTGAAGAGCCATTGTGGGTGGTTCATTTGGGGGAGACTATGAATTTAAACTAGTGGAATTAAATATTGGTATGGGTCTAGGTATATTAATTATATGCCCTTTATATAAATACAAAGGTGAAATGATTAGTTTTTTGTGATAGGACCTAGATCTAGTGATAGGTGTAGTAGGCTTTAGGGTGTTTCATAAACAAATAATGGTTAAAACATTACCATTAACAATAATATCCAATATAAACCAAATATATTATCCAATAGGTATGAAAAATAGGACCTCCTTCTAGCACTAACTATTGTTGATCTTGATATGATTTTTACCTCTGAAGGCACTCATGAGATTATTATCTCAAAGAGGAAAGTAGGGAATAATGCATGGGATGAATATCCCCTCATTATTTTTAGGATTGATGTTAGTTCAATCCAAGGACCAATTAGGTTAACCTTTTACACTCAAAGAGCCATGAATTTTACTACCAAAGGTTCAAGATATGTGCAATTGTACCTTGGGTTAATTACTAGATTTTAGAGCTTATATTTGTTTCTTCTTGTTTGGGCCACCCTTCATAGATTTTTAAAACATGGGAAAATGTTTAGGTTCTAAAATAAATATAAAAAATAGGGTAAATTAGGGTAGGAAAGAGTGTTTCCATCCCTTAAAGTTGATAATGCTTCAATAACTGAGCTAAGGGCCTAGCCATAGTTATATCATTGTGTGTTGAGATTCACTAAAGGTTCTGACTTAGTATTACACAATAGGAAAGGTTTGAGTAAATAAGAAAGAATTATTGAAAATAAACCCCTCAATAAATATCTATATTCAAAATCCCATAGTAAATAACACATAGACTCTTCAAAGATAACATGTAGATTAACACATAGGTTATAAATATTATAAGGGAAATGAAAAGGGTCCATAACTAGGTTAGACTAGCCACACACATTATAACCATTATGGTCATTAAGTAACAAAGCATTAGTTTAACCTTATTAACATTAACATTCATTAAAAAACTATAAATTATTGAAATTTTTGACAAATAAACCATCAATTTTATATAAAGTGAAAGATTACATTCATTAAAATGAGTTTGTTTATTAAAAAATTGATCATGGCAAACATTCATAATCTAAAAGGGTAAAAGAAGAAGTAAGTGAAATATTGGCTTAATTACAATAGAATTTTGGGGCTAATAGATGATCACCTTAAAAACATAATATAATTATACATTTAATGATGAGGATGGGGCTCACCTCTTAGTAGCACATGATTTCCATCTTGGGCCAAGATGGCCAATTTAGGTTGTTAAAACCATATCAATTTAAAAAATAGAATAAAAACCTTTGAATCCCTCCAAAAGATCTATAATGGACCACATAAATGATATGGGGAGGTGTTTTAGATAAAATACCTCCCAATTTTTTGGAATTTACTCCCCTAACAACCAACACAATTTTTACTAAGTCAAACTCCTAGTTCAGTTTGGATAGATTCATTGGCAGCTCTTAGAAGATCACCCTTACTAGGCTACCAACATTTAATAAACTTGGAATATAGCCTCCATATCCACCTTGACTTTTGACACCTATCTAATACTCATAGTAGATTGGGTGGAGAATTATAGCATCACCTAGGCCCTAGCCTTATTGGCTTTATCTATTTTTCTCCTCATAACCTAATCAAAATGACTTAGGTGAACCCCAAAATCACCCCTATCCAATAAAGTGCCTTCCAAGTGGAAGAAAAATGAGATATTGAATTATTTTAAGTATTCCAGTATCTTATTATTTCTTTCTTCCAAGGTATCTACCATAGTTTGTGCTAGGACTAACCATTCATCAATTATATCCCTCATGATCCTAGTGTATGTTTGGTATAAGCTTAGGTCTAGAGTCAGCATAAGATTCATCTATGATAAAATTCCCTTGTTCACTATAACCACCAACTTACTACACTTACTCTCTACTATAATAATTATTTCCAAATAATCTTGGGTCTTATGAATATGCATCTTATTGCATTTTAATGTCTCCACCACTCTTATCAATACTGATAAAAGTTTCAAGAGGGAGTCCTTGAATTATATAATTAGTTCATCATGTAAAGATCTATTCACCTATGCTTCCAAGGCTTAGAATTTATCTTTTATTTCCTCCATAAATTTCTTTGACATGTCATCAGTGGCTTAGAGGACTAAGATTGGGTCTTCAGATACTTTTTCCTCTCTTGTGTAATTCCTCACCTTGGTGAGGGATAAAAGATCATGTTGAGTCATCTAGACCATAGGGTTCCCCTCCTACATGAACTTCTAATTAAGGATCCTCTACATATTTCCCATGTTAAGGTCAAAGTCTGACTCAACATCAGGGTCACCCTATATTGTCATCTCAAGGATTTATGATATTATATCCATCTCAAGGTAGGAGGAGGTGTTGGTGGGGTGATAAATATGGTGGAAACTAGTGGAGTATGAGGTATGAGGGGAATGGAGGAAGTTATTGGGATGAATAAGGAAAGTATGGGAGGAAGATTCATGGGGGAATATAGAGGTAAAGCAAATGGGGAGGTCCAAGGAAAAATATGTGCTTGACACTAGATCTGAGTTAGGTTCACCTATGGGACTATGAATTCAGGGAGAGGGGAATTCAGTAGAAAGGAGATTGGTTGGTTAAATTTGAATCCTTGGGTATCTAAGATGAGGTAAAAGGGAGGCTAATAAATGATTTAGGGATCCATCAAGTATGGTGTAGGAGGATTAGTGAGAACCTATGGAGGAGGTTGAGTGGGAGTAATTAGTACCTAAATGAAAGGTCAAGGTTGCATTTCCTTATGCTTATTTCTTGGCCTCTTACTTGGGTCGAATTCAACTATTATAGTTGAGGGATCAGAGGTGGTAGAGGTTGTAGGGGCTAACTAAGGAAGATTATGGACCACAGAGGGTGTCACTAATATGGACTAGGCCACTTGATCTATATATAGGTACACTTATTATAGGAGTTATAGCCACACTAACTATATGTAGGATGATCTTGGGCACTTAGATATATAGAATGATTAGTGGTGTAACTAAGGAGGTTCTAGGTTATGAAATGGATGACACATAATGGAAATAAGATGTAAGGACATTATGCATGGCTGAAGCTAGAGGCATTTTTATGAATTATGGAAAGGAAAAATGGGGAAAAGGGAGACATCACCTGAGTAGATGGTTCGGTAAACCAAGTGGTTCCATAAAATTTTTCTAGAGAGTGGAGGGAGTGGGGAAAGGGATTTATGTTGGTGTCAACTATTGATTCTTATTTATATTAGTCTTTGGGATTCTTGGTATGTCAAACCTTAGGTCCTATAGAATTGAGGACTGATCTATTTAGAGATGATCTAGTTGAGGCATGGTTGCTTAGGGATGAACTGCTTGAGGTTTACCTAATTAAACTAGAGGAGGTGGTAGAGGTAGAGCTAAGGACAAAGGTTCAAGAGGATCTATAGGAGGAGAAGTTACTAAGACTCCTTGTATGATTCTCCTCAAAAGTTAGGGTATCACTTAAATGTCCTCATCAAGATGGGTTGACATAAAAGAGGAAAGGCCAGCTTGGGTAAATGGCTCAGGTTGGGCCTACTTTCCTCTCTTCTTATTTTAATCCTTAATTATAGTAAACACATCCTGATCATTTGTTAGATTTAGGTAAAACTCATCATCACCCTCAAGCTAGTGTCCATAATCTAGGTTGAGATGATTGTGATAGTTTTCCAAGTGAGCTTATATAATACCATATAGGTCCTAGTCTTTGTGATCTACCCTATCTAAGGTAAGGAAATCCTTACCAATTGTTATCTTCTATATATGATATAAGGCCCAATATATATGGTGCCTAATAGTGATCAAGAGAGGTAGGTAGGCCCTATATTGATAGTTAATGTAGTGCCCAAAGACACCTTCTGCTAGCTAGTATGTAATTTATTTCTCTATGAGGTAGTCTAGGGATTTATAAGGTAGGTAGAGAGGAGCCTCAAGAGTGCCCTCCACCTAAAATATTATGTCATCCTAATATTACCAATAATCACCAATGGGATTGAGAGAGTCCCAAATTTCCTTTAATAGCCAAGGCATGGGTTCCTTATTAATGGCCATTTATACCTTTGGGTAAATGTATTCATATATATCTTAGATTTGGTTCTAATACCGGTTTCCATATAATTTTTACAAAATTGTATGGGCCACCATGCCCTTGGTAACCCATGCTAGAAAATTAGAAGGCTTGAATGTGATCATCCCATAAATCACATCTACCAAGAAGATTATCATGTATAAATTGCCACCTTCCTAAGAATATTCCACCACCTTGATCATTTGAAATTGATTATCCCTCCTAGGTTGGGAACCTACTCACCTTGGAGGATTATGTGGAGCAAGGGAATCCATAGGAGGTTGATGTTTAGATAGTCACTCTCCTCAAATAGTCAGTTAAATAAGATCATTTTAATGTGGATTCCCTCTTTGAAAGTGTGAATGTTATAAATATTCATGTATATCTTTTTAAATCACCTTTAATCATGGTTCTTGGTTTAATCTTTTAGTAAATCATGGATCTAGTGAGTGATAGTCCATGTGGTCATAGTGGCTGAATCTTAAGATAAGGTGTACTTAGGGAGGTTGTAGTAATATTTTAAGTTATCTCATGAGATGTTGGTGATATGATGTCAATTAATCATAAATTAGACCATGTTTTGGATGCCATCTTGTGCCTACATCACTATACACAATAATTAACCAAATAATTCAAACAAGGAAAGACCTCAAGCTTAGCTACAACTCTGTGTAGCCCACATTTCTCATAAGATTAAAAGACATCTTTAATTTTGGCCTCATCCTCATTATCACTATCAAAATACATGGGCTCCAAATTAATGGCCTTGAATATTTCATTGTAATACTTGAAACATGTCAAACCATCTAGGAATGTAGTAGTTCAATACTCTAGCTCAACATTAGGGTTTAAGGATGAGGTGAACATTATAGTTGGGATGGATTTTGACTACAAATAGTACTGAGCAAATGGGAAGATACTAAAGGCACTATTCAAAGTAAAAAATGAGTGGATTCTTAAAAATTGGGAGCAATAAAATTTAATAAGTTTATCTCAAAGAACTTATAGGTATCTGCATATATCTCCTACATTGATGATGCTTGGTAGCTCACTTGCTGAAAACTCAAATTTGATTTAGTGGCTCTATCATCTCATTGATTTCATAATCTAGAATTAAACTTAGAGATCTCAATTATATGTCACTTGAGAGATTTGGTGGTTGTGACATGAGGTTTTAAATTATCTAATTAGGGCTTAATTTCCTATTTAATTAATGCCAATGGTGTGTTAGGCACATGACCATATCATCCTCAAGGCTTCTTGAGTAGTTCCTAATTTATTCCATGTGTATTTTGTCCATTGGTTCATGTTGCAATGGTCAACACCTATGCACATCCTAATGCTTCATCCTTACACACTTAAAGGAAGAAAAGGGATAACTAGAAGATGTGTGACATCTTTTGATTTTCTCTTTCAAATCATATTTTACCTTATTCTAATAGTACCTAAGTCTATTAGGCTCTCCCTACTAGTATTTTATGGAATTCCATGTGGCCTAATGTGATAAGTTAGGCTCTCTTAGGACCTAATATCTTTTTCAAGTCTAAGAAACTAAAAAGCCTAAAAATGGGCTATATGGTAGTTTCTTGTTTGGTCAGACTCTCTTGATTATACATATATATATATATATATATATATATATATATATATATATATATATATATATATATATATATATATATATATATATATATATATATATATATATATAAACATAAAATACTAACACGTTTAACATGGGGGGAGATTATTGGTTGGATCCTAACAGCTTTGAATTTGGTCCACATGGCATCCTTTCATTCAGTTGGGCTCTCCTAGGATCTAACATTTATTTTATATCTAGAAGACTGACCATTATAACTTTGGGTCACCTTGAATGACTAAGCTATAATATGATCTGATTATAGGTTGCATGACACTATATCATTTGGTTGAGATCTCTTAGGATCTAACATCTTTATCAGATCTATGAGACTAACCATCATGAATCGAAGGCACCCTAATTGGCTAAGTTATAGCATGCTCTGACTTTGATAACAGATATCCATGTGGCTCATTTTAATTATACAATTACTCCTATAGAAATATACAAAAAGAGACTAAGTAAAACAAAAATAAATGTGATGAATAAAATGTTCACTTGGCTGCCATCTAGATTTCACAAGGTACCACACAGGACTCTAAGAGTCTAGCATTGATAGCAATGGTTTAGTGGTAGAATAATAGAATATAAAATACTTATATAGATTTAAAAATAAATTCAAAGGAATAACCAAACTTTCAAGTAAACTATTAAAAATGGGAAATAATAAAGATAGTAAAAGAGACCCAAATTCTTTTTTTTTCATTCACTCAAAATGGTCTGCTTTACAATTTCCTATATAAGTGCTTCTAAAATCTTCCTCATGACTCTTCACCTTCATTTATAACTCTTCCTTTATCATGATCTTTTAAATCCTTTTTGACACCTATTTTCTCATTTTAATACAATAATGGAAAATTATATTTCCCTTTATCTCTACTAACACTCATCTCAACTTAAAATTTGTCTCATCCTGAGACACAAAACTCCTACTAACACTCCCCCTAAACCTAAAATGTGTCTTTTCTCAAGATAAAAAGGCCCTAAACATTCATTTTTTTATAGTTTCAATCCATTACAAATGAATTTTAGGAAATCTAATTAACTAATCATACTCTACTCTTTTCCTCATCCTCTTTCATCTCTTCATCATATCACTTTCTTTCTCTATCCTTTCTTTGCTGACACTCTTATTCCTCTCTTAGATCATCTCTTTCCACTTATTTTTTCTTTCTTATCTCTTCCCTTCTACTTTAACTATCTATTACAATCTCACAATGCATTTAATTTTTTTTAAAAATCATAAAGACTTTACTTTGACCTAAATTTTTACATAACATGTGGGGAACATCAAACATTTATAAGATAAATCAAATTCTGCCAAAGGCAAGTAAACCACCCTTTGAAGACATCCATGTAGTCATATTTCAATAAGTTGTGACATGCCATATTATACGCATAAATAACATATCTAAGACCATCATAAAATTCAAAACCTACCATTTTGAATCTACTAAATACATCTTGTAAGAGCATAAAAAGTATAATTCTTCTCATAAAAAATAGTTATCTATGTGTTATGTATCAACATCTACTAGTTACTATTTAGTGATGACCAAAATTTTGTTCCAATACTTGCCCATCACTATACAATGTCATTCTTTGTGTATGTGTTCCATGACCCCATCATTAGGAGGATCATCATTCCCCATACATTCTTTTTGGTGATGTTCTTACCAAACCAACAACTCACCGAAATAGACAAAGCCATAGGATGGAAGATAAAATGAAACCTATACTATTTTCCAAAAATATCTTGCCAAAAAAGATCTGCATTACTCAAAAATAGCCAAATTTAATAGATTTATAATGTTATGTAGAGTATTAATTAATACCAAAATAATTCTATCACATCACATGAAATCAAACACATAATTTTACTTGAATTAGATTTCATACCATGTAGATGTATGAAGGAGTTCCTCAAATAACTAGTCCTTAGAGGTCCATCATATCTCTAATCCTATCATTCCCAGATATATTTCATCACACTAAAACAATAACAAATATATCTACACCATTAACCAATATAACTCAACTAGACCAGATGGTATTGTGTCTATACTACCTGTAAGGTTACAAAATTCCATGGTAATGCCTTCTCCTCTAGGTGGATTGAGTCATGTCCATTCTATCTCTTTTATTATCCCAATGCCTCTTTTAAGCCCTAAATAAAAATCAAATTGAATGCTTGGACTAAAAATATTCCATTTAAATTATCAAATATAAAAAAATATGAGACCCTATGCTCATCCCAGCAACTCAATATTTGAAAAACATGGATAGACCATAATATGGGAGACCCAAAGCTATAATATTTTTAGGCCTAGGCTCTAATCACATAACAAGCCACACCAATGTTAGTAGTGGTTTAGTGGAAGAATGACATAATATAAAATACTTACAAAGATTTAAAAATAAATAGACTTGCAAGTAAACTATTAAAATCAGAAATAATAAAGACAATAAATGAGACCCAAATGTTATATTTTTCATTCACTCAAAATGGTCTGCTTTATAATTTCCCATATAAGTGATTATAAAATATTCCTCATGACTCTTCACCTTCATTTATGACTCTTCCTCTCTCATGACATTTTAACTCCTTTTTTACACCTATTTTCTCTATTTTCTCCTTTTAATACAATAATGACAAATTATATTTCCCTTTATCTCTACTAACAAGCATTCTAGGAGAATGAGAATCTAAGAGTTTGAGTCCCTGAGAGTTTTTAATGCAAATAATCCTATAGAAAATTTATTCCATCAAACCCTCTAAGTAAGAAAGAGCTTGGTTTATTTTGGGGTATCATCAAGAATTGAATGCATTAACATTAGAGGTTACATGGGCTCTCAAAAAGGATAAATAAGTTATTAAAAACATGTAATACATTTAGGAGACCAAGGAAAAATGGTAATTTGAGGTTCTCTCCTGATGGAGTTGTTTGGAGTAAGATATAAGGTCTAGGAAATTTGAGTTATCATTTTAAAGAGGGGTCTCCCATTTTTCTAGAAAAAGAGGGTGTGTTAGCAAGAACACTATTCTTACATATTTCCATATCAATCATAAGAGTAGTATTCTTGTGGATCTGAAGCATTCAGAGATCAATCCATGAGTATTATTTGTGAATTGTTAAGATAGATCACTAAATGCACTTGCATCTAACGTATTACATAATTGTTCACGTACAAACCCACATAAGGGGGAGAACTACATCAATCTGAGGCCTTCTTTAGATTATATTGAATGTAGGTAGTGATCATTGATAGAAGGGTATTTTAGGTTATCTCTACTTCACTTGAGCCCACTAAACCCTATTTTTAAATATGACATACCCTAAATTAAGGACCTAGGGTTTTGAGCTACATATTGATATCCAAAACCTATGTGCATAATCTAAATAGATAATCTAAAAGGCCAAAAGGAACCCTAAAATTTATGGGTGTAATTTACATAAAAGTACCTATACTTCACTATAGATAGAAGAATAAATTATAGGATAGAATCATCAATTCTAGTGTCCCTATTTTGATGGTAGTGTCCAAGTTGACAAAAAGTTGATTTTTAAAATTTGATGAATCATAGTTGAGCATCTTCTTTACTATTTTTTTCCCTGTAATTATCAGATATGTTTTTTAATTAATCAATAAGCTAATTATTAATCCTTATTTTTTTAATCCATCAAATTATTTTTTAGAATTATACTTTCCATATTTAGTATATTTTCATAATTCAACATTATAATTTAATATTGTGAGTCTAAATTATTTAATTGGCTTACTTTTAGAATAGTATTATCCTTAATTGATTAGGTTATTACCTTTACCCTTATTTATAAAAAGGGTCAAACAACAAGACACGATGCATATAAATAAACATTTAAAACATGTATGAGTGAATTTAATTAATCAACACAATCAATTTATAACACTAGTATATTCATCAACTTAAGTAATTAGTAACATGTTAATGTATGAGTAAGTGAGTTATGTTGATAGATTTTACATAGTGTAAGGAACTAGATATGATCAATAAGGGATAAATAAATAATGATATAATATGTGTATAAGATGTATTTAGTGAACTTATTGATGTTTAGACAAGCTATAAGAATCATGCATCTCGTTTGGCTTTTTGAATTTATAGCCTATGTTTGTTGGGACAAGGCTAGTGAAATATGATAAGGGCATGGTATGCTACTATCTAAATAAGATACTTTTATTTATTTATATTTTTTCATGACTATGACAATAAAACATCATATAATGTAGGTATAAATGATAGCATGAATGCTCTACATTAACTCATTTATAATTTTGAAGCATATATTATATGAAACTGGATAGAAATAAGTAATGAATAACTATGCACAAATGAACTATCGTAAATAAAATAATTAATCATGCATAGGTCTTGATTTTTGAAATTTTATGTGACATTTTTTTTTTTGTATTATTATATATATGAATAATATGATAACATACAAATCAAAAAACACATCCAAGGGATGTGGATAATCAAAAACCAGATCTAGTGGAAAACCATTAAGTACTAGATGTTGAATCTTATTCAACTCCCATAAATCATCATCATTGTGTTCATCATGCCATTCATCCTCTACAACTATAGCCTTGTCTTTGGAATTTTTTTGATTAATGTGCATATGTTTAGAATGCTACTCTATTTTTTAAGAATCCTTATGTGGGGTTTTTGGATAGACCAACTTGGAGCTATGTTTTTGATTTAGTAATATACAATGTTCATATTTAAAATCTTGAGGAATGTGAATTGTATTATCCAAAAATTTTATTGTAATACATGAATGTAACTTATAAACTATATATTCCATTTAGTGCAACATTTATTTTTAATATAGCATGTAATTTATTTTTTGTGTGCATAACAAAAAGTAGTGTGTCCACAACATTGGGACCACATGTAATTGGTATTGTAATATGTCTTATTGAATCTTGGTAGTATATAAATGTTTGAATTTAATATCTATCATGCCCTATATGATAAATAAATGTAAATATGCATAAATTAGAATATATATCCTCATCTATTTCCAATTTTACCTATACTCAATCTTGATCAAAACTAGAATAGTTAAAGGATTAGACCTAGAATGTGTTTAGTTTCTACATATGTCTTTATTTTTTAACCCTAGTAGGTTTTTTTATGGGTTATATAATCTAAATATTTCCTTTAGCCATATATTCCTAAATTTTATAAAATAATTTTAAACAATTATATGTGGTATGCCCTATTATTATGTGAAAATGGCAAAAGGGTTTTCCCTCTTGACTTGATAACCTGCTAGTAGATCTATGTCATATTGTTTGAAAAAAGAAAAATTCCCAGTCATGAAGAATATGTAACATCACATGTGGTCTATCATGTACATAATTATCATGTATCTTGATAACTATATCTATATCCATTTATTCTACTTTATTTAATAAATCTATGAATAGTGAGTTGTCAGTCCCTGTAATGCATTGATCAATGTATTGTGCCTCTTGTTCTTTAGAATGTTAGATTTGACAAAAATGTGAGTCCATGGGACACTTAATAGAATTGTATGTTGTGTAGGATCTATATGGCAACACATACTCTTTCCTTTATATGCATTTTAAGTGATCATTTTTCCTATATTTGTATGTACCAAATTGATTGCCTTTGAATCATTTTTGTATTCCCATAGAGAAATTAGTGTGAAATTTGAACCACATAAAAAATCATCAATGTTCATTTGTATTTAATTAGTATCGTTAGTAGAAATCGCATTAGAATCATCATCAATATCCTTGATAGATATGAAATTTTGATCTTTAGAATTGAATAATATAGGTAATTCATGTACATGTTCTTCATGGTCCATGTTTTTATGTGGAAATTATGGTTTTGAGCTATCTAGAGAATGGTAAATTTAATAATTTATACTAGACTCGTCAACCGCATATCTGTACATTTATTCTATAATAATTATCTATTCTAGTGGCACTATAGTTTATTGAGGTGCCCCCAATTATTATGGACTCTCAGTATTACGATTTTTAACCTTACAATATCTAAAGGGTTGATTATTAGTCATGGATGTATATAAATATATGTTATGTATAAATTTGACACACTAGTGTAAAGTATAAGGTACAGCTTACATGTCATGTATCTAAATCCTACCCAATATTAAATTTCAATGCATATTATTAGGCATTACTTAGAACTATGTAGATAGAGTTTTGGTCCCTACTATAATATCCAAGTGATATAACCCAAAGCTTGGTGAGGCATATCATCATCAAATCCTTTGATATTATATATATATATATATATATATATATATATACATACATATATATATACATATATATATATAGACATACATACATACATATATATATACATACATACATATATATATATATATACATACATATATATATATACACATATATATACACATACATACATACATATATATATACATACATACATATATATATATACATATATATATATATATATATGTATACATATATATATGTATATATATACATATATATGTATACATATATACATATATGTATACATATATATATATATACATATATATATATACATATATATATGTATATGTATGTATGTATATATATATATATGTACATATGTATATATATATATATATATACATACATACATACATACATATACATATATATATGTATATATATATATACACATATATAAATATATATACATATATAAATATATATACATATATAAATATATATATATATATATATATATTAATTATCCATGTTAATACCCATTTTTTAAAAGAATGTAAGATTTAAAATATTCAACCCTGAACCATTTAAAATTAAAACCCTTTTTACTCTTGTTATTTTAATTTGAAATTGTATGAACAAAGGTAAATTTTAATCACTGGTTAACTATGAATTAAAATGCCCAGTGCCAAAATAGATAACATCCCCAAATCCTTTAAAGTGTTTACAATAAATTCAAAGTAACAAGGCTTTATGTCATAAGTCATATGTGTCTAATTCAATTCTTGGTATATAATATCCTTGAGAAATATAGCCTTTTGAAGTAATTATAGCATATAAATCTCAGTTGGTTTATTCCTTAATTGATAAAAAATGTCACATCCTATTATATTGATTAATTGGTCCCATTAGATTAGGTTGGGGATGATTAGGAATTATCTGAGTTAATTCCTCATATCTTGGTTGATGAGCCACTTGACCTCATCTAATAACAATATATTAGACCATAGGGTCTACTATAATCTTATGAAAAATAGGAGAAGCGGGATACAAGCTAATATAATTGTGAGGTCTAGGGGTAAGAGGAGCAAAAGGAATGATTTGAGCCCTCTGATGTCTAGTAGTAATGGGTGGTAATTTGAAATGATCCATGCAACAATAATCACCATCAAACTACTTATAACTAATATCTTGACTAATATATCCTGTTACCTTTACCTTTAAATTATGTAAACATGGGTTAACATACATCCAAAATATTTGATAATTTATAGGCAAGGAACATGTAAATAGAACCAAAAAACATTATACCAAGAAATGATAGATAGATTCAATCATTATGATCATGATGAATATGGAAATCATAAAATCAAGAACTTGAAACCCTAATGGAAGTGTTAAAAGTTTAATGGAACCTTAATGGCAAGCTAGGGTTTCGTGGTAATGTTAAATAATAAGAGGGTTCACCAATATGTTTTATCAAATTTGACACATATATGAAATAAGAGGGTTCACCAATTAAAATGATATAGATATGAAATATTTGATAAAAATTGATTTGTAACTTGTTAAATTTATAAATATGATAAAAATGGAAAGGTGCCAAAGAAATAGAATTTAACTGGAAAACTTGAATGCATGACTGTGACTGATACTAAAACTATTTGGTTGTGTTGAATGATTGTGGATCTAAAACATGGTTTTTTTGACCTCCAGACAAGATAATTGGATTTGGATATAGGTGCCTTTAAGGATCATTGATGTCCTCTAGGTATTATATCTTAGAAATTGTTGTCATAGGTTCACCTTCACCTATGTGTTATATTTGACTTTGTATTATTATTCAATCCATTGTAAAAACCATTGTATATCTTATATTTCACTTGTAACCTTAGATCAATAGACCAAGAGGGAAAATTTAATCATAGGTAAAATGAGATTATCAGTTAAATTTGTGTTTTATGTCAACACCCTCTATATTGAGTGTTACCTGCATACCAATAATCCAAAGATAGATCAAATTCCATGTAGTTCTCCCATGCTACAGTGGTGTGTGTGATAATACTAGTGTAAAATGCTACATATTGGTGTAATCCTAGTGTGATTAAGTGATTCAATAATGACTTGTGATAGTATAGGTGTATGTATAGTTAGATCAAGGATACTTGGGTTGTGTAGACGTATTTGGGAAAATACATTCTTTTCTCTCAATGTGCATTTATATGTTCTAGTGATTTTCCATGTGTGAGCCTCTTGTGTGAAAAATAGTTTGAAATGTGGATTTATAGTGATATTTTGGTAATTCCTTCAAATGGAGCTCCCTAAAATTATGGGATGACCTGTTACATGAATTTAAATTTTAGTAACTATCCATTATTTGTTGGGATAATGTTGTTGGCAAAATTGGACACTATCGGGGACCATAATTATTAAAATAGGGTGTTCATGTTTAAAGGAAAAGAATAATAAAACTAAAAGTGGGGATTAGTCCCAAATTGAGTTTAGGTTGTCTATAATGCTAGATATATCTATTTTGAGATCATTAGTTTATTTTTTGAATGGGTCTTCTACAATAGGAGTGAAGGGGGTAGTCAAGGAATATGGAATGAGGCATGAGCTAAGCATGTAAAAGTAGTGTTGCAAGTGCATTTTTTTAGAAATAAATGTTAATTTATGTATTTATAAGGTCTATCCTAACATACCCCATATTCCTTCATAACCCACTCATACTATAATCACTCTACAAATTCAATATGCATGTCAGAGTGCCAAAAACTCACTTAGATCCTCCATAGTTGAGCCACATCCTCACACCACCCTAGATGATCTATATGCAGGTGACCTAAAATGTCTCCTTCCTAAGCCTCATTTAAAATATGGTGATAATTATTAGTTTCCCTTGTTTTTTGACTATCTCAAAAGTGTGGCTACACATAAAAAATCATATGGGTGTTCATGGTTTCACCCCTCTATTGGTAATTGAATTGGTCAGGTAACTAGTGAATGCTTATAGGCCCAAACCTATAATATTGTGTCTATCACCAATCCTCCCCCATGGGCCTCCTAGTAAATATGTATAAATATTTATACGTGTGTGTAATAATACATCATACCCATGCATATAATATCATGTGATCCTCCATGCCTTAAGTAATGGATATGATCTCGTAATGAAATGGAGACCCCACTAGTGTTTGATAACATTAATGATGCAACAAAAAATATCAAATATTTCCTCAATCATATAGCATCTTCTCTTACCACAACACCCAAAACTATGTTGTGTGTGAATCTCTCTCACCCATATCAGTCTCTATTATAATACCTCTAGCCAGAGATTTATTTATCCTAGGTTACATCCTCTATCATAACTTTTTGAATGCTAATAAAGATCTACATGATCCTTCACATGTCTTCTAATGTAATTTTTACCTCCCTAATAGGTTAAAAAAAAGTGTATCATGATCCCACCTATTTACTAAGGTTATCAACAATGGTAAATCATATGCTATGATCCTTAATTGGATAGCCTATATTATCCCTAATGCCTCAATGTGTGTCCAAGGTTCATTTTGGTGGGCTATATAAATAAATCCATAGAGGTCCTAAGGTGAATCATATTTAAAATGGTGGTGAATTGGTTTAGAAGGTGTATCATTACACAATAAAATCATGTAATGCCATGTGATGAATCATACAAGGCCTATCAAGTTTGTCTTAAGGCTGTAGATAGAGGATGACAAACACAATCAAACACCCAAGCAATATAGACAAGCTATGACATCATATCAGTGAATAATGGAAAGATTTAGGTGAATGCTGGCTTATTACAGATGAATGTCAAAATTATGTATATGAACATTAACATGATGGGGGATAAATGATAGTGTTGCACATTGTACTCCAATAGAATATAGATGTATGACAACATATTACATACTTTTGCCATTGATGATTAGATAATGCCCAGATAATGTAGATGAGCTTTCACACACTGTAGACATGCATCTACATCATATAACTTAGGTATATGTCATCATTATATAGACACCTAATGACATGGTACAAGTGATCATCAACATCTTATAGATGAATATCTATACAACCCATTTGAATTTTGGTGTAGTGTGGGTGGATGCCAACACTATGAAAATGAGCATATCTATAATACCATTGCTCATCTGCATTGTGTCATCATTTAACTGCATAGTGTTGACATTCATATACATCATGCCTATAGTCATTCATTATTAGGGTGTAGGTGAATGCCAATATGTTGTGTATACACACCTATATGTTGTGATCAAATGTTGGTATGATGTGGGTGAGTGTTAGAATCAAACAAACACCCACCTACATAGTTATGATGTCTACCCACACTATGCCATTATTCATCTAGGTTGCATAGGCATTCATCTATAAGATATTGATAATCATATGCATCATACCTTGCGAATATGCATATACTATAGATCATCTATATGTATGTGTGATAATAACATGGGCCACTTGATTGCATGACAATTACCTTCGATGGACACACATACCATGTGAGCATTCACCCATAGCAAGGTAAATTCTTATAAAAGTACCAAGCACACCTCATTTTGTACTTTTTACTATTTCTTGCTCTCCTTTTATGGCTAAATTTTTTTCACTCTTTTTCCTGACTTCCAAAACCCTATTTTCATCCATGGATTCCATTTCTCAGACCTATTCCATTATTGATGTAAGTGTAGGCACATAGGTAACTAGAAACCCCAAAATTACTTTTAAAAATTTGATGTGCACTATTATCCAAAGGCTTCTACAGCAACAAAACACATACATTGATTGGGTGGAGCCTTGTAAGTTCAATAGAATTATTTGCATGACCCACTATGATAAAGATATTCCTTTGCTAAATGTTATCTTATAAATCTTTGATACTTCTTCCTCCATGTTTCACATCACCTTGGCCTCTCAAAAAATTTCATTTGGAATCTATCCAAAGGATATTCAGAGACTAGCATGTATACCTTAAAAAGATGAGGTCCTAGTCACCATAAATGCCTTACTGAGTGATGAAGACAAAAATTATTTGAAGTCCCATTACTTGCTATAGGTGGATGGTATGTATTGTAAAATTTATAATTGCTCATTTTTTACTAGTTTTACTTATGTTAGTTTTAACTTGTTAATTTTTTTTAAAGATCCTCAATGCCAAAATAAAAGTGGACTAAGAATTGAATGTGTTAAAAATAATTTTTTGATGGGAATGCTTGAAATTTTCCAAGCAAGAATTGTTTTTTAGGTTAGACCATCTGATATTCCATTATGGGCTCTGGTTTATATTCTTCGTACTCTGGGCACTTAAACATTGGACTAGTGTAATTTTGTTTCTAACAAAATTAAATATGATTTGAAATTTGATCTAATAATGAACATACTCAATTTTTCATGTTGTAATTATATAATTTCATTTTACTATGAAGCAATTTTAGCTTTGTAATCATCATCTGTTCCTTCTACTCTCAATCCCATAATGTTTGTTAACACATTGTCCCTTAAAGCATAGGAGGTTAGTAGGAGTTGTTTGAGACTATTTAAGATTTTTACTATATTTATTTCAAATAATTATATAAATATTGATCTAGTTAATTTTAAATAAAATATATATTTTTATTGCAGAAAATTTATATAAAACAATTGCCATAAAAAATGTAACAACCAAGGGATGTCAACCTCTTGAGGCCATAGTGTAAACAAACATGGAGGAGGATGTAAAATCAACTTCGTAGATGCCCAAGTAGAAATTGATAATAGAAAAAAAGGAATGTAGAGTTTGATTACACCTCTGACACAACCCTCCACTCATATTATTGGTATAGCTTCATTAACTAACTTTGCTTTGATTGAATACTCTTTTATCATTGTAATATTTTAACTATATTATATATACAGTGGTGCCCATGCAATCTATATTATAAACACCAGGGGGGTCTAGTAGAGATTTGAGATTTTTCTAGTAACATCAATAGTAATAGTAATAATAATAACAACAACAAGGTTTACTAAATAAATCTCTTTTTTTTAAATGCTAATATTATATTAGATTTTTTTAATTGGTCATTTTAGTGATTTTAATTCCCATTTACAGGTCATTCTTCTTAATAGAAAAAATTCCTACCACCACCACCACCCCATCATGGCCCTATAAATACTGGTATTTAGAAAAATTTATTTATCTTGGATTAGAGAGATGGCATGGTTCAGGTCACAATGTCAGAGTTTCCAAACTTTTCTCTTGATGGTCTACCTAGTACAATGGGAAACATAGTTATTCATAATATTGATCGAGATGAAGAGTATTTGGGCATTGACAGTGGCACACCCATGGTTTTTTTTAACCCACATGATACATACAGGGATATCAACCCATGGAGCCTTCACAATGACATCATATGCTATAATCTCCACCTAGTGGCACTGAAGGTAGTCTTGTGCAGGGGATTCTCCAAACAGATGACCAACATAATTTTTTTCCTATTTCTAATTTATTGGTAGAAAATGCTAAAGCTTATGTTAATTATTTTATTATTCCAAACCTTGATGAATTGAGAAATTGGGAGCATCTAATAAAATTATTAATTCAATAAATAAATGCCTATTTTTTCAACCATAGTCAATGCAATCAATTGTACACAATAGTGGAGCACCAACTAGTAAAAAAAAATCTTTTATTCAACCAAATAGTTTCAAGGAGTGTTGTGGTGAATAATAGCTTTAATGATGATGTTATGTATATCATGTTAAACAAGCTTGAGAACTTGAATGCAAAATCCCAAGCATACTATAATAAAGGGGCAAAAAATAAAAACCTTTTAGATCTTGTGAATGTGGAAAAATAAAAATATGTGGTAAGTTTAATTATGGTTTTTTAAATTAAAATTTACTTTAAAAATTTTAAATAATTAATTTTTTTTATCATTTGTAGTCAAAATATACAAATCTAAAGAACCAAGTTGTTGTCCTTGACATACATCTAAATAATTCTCTCAAAATTATTTATGTGACAATTTACTTCAAGGAGAAACTTATTTTATTTAATAAGCAAAATAATACATTGAGGAAAATAATTTAATAAAATGGCTTGAATCCTAATGTTCTATTTAAAAATAAAGCTAAAGCAGACTAGTCAATGCTTTTAACAGGAGATGTTATTGTATAAGAATGGGAAACTCTTGCCAATATCCATTTTGTAGTGAAATATCTTCAATAATCTAGGATCCCAATCCTCATAGATAGCACAACCACTACCAGATTCAACCAACAAGTACTGGAAGGACAAAGTGATCCACAATGATTATGAGACTTTAGTGTTATTTTTTAATTTCTTCTATATTATTGCGTAATTAATGGAAACTGAGGTTTGAGCTCAAATCCATGATTTTTTTTATGCTTATGTTTTGTAATTACTAGAACCTATGTTTTATAATATTTAAAATATATTTTGTAATTATTGATTCCTTACTCATATTAGGATACGATGTGTAATAATTTGATACAATGTTCAACTAGTTTAATCTATAGTAAATTTGGTTTCAAAGCTATTAAAATATTGTTTACCACTTCATTTGATTATTCAATGTTAATTTAATTTAAAAGGTCAAACAATTAAAAAAAAATAGAATGTTGAATATGCACTATTTTTTGTAATTCATAATGTAAAAAATGCTAAATAATACTATTGCAGAATGCTAAAGATAGGATCATATCAATTAAGCATTTCATAAACAACTTAACTCAAATTGAATCAATTAATAATTTCATAAACATTATTTAGTAGTTTAAATATACATATGAATATGTTACAAACTAACACTCAGGTATCTCAAACAACTCAATGGTAACCCATGCTACATCACTAACATTTGTATGTCCTATCTCACTGGCATTTTTAGTTTAACTTTCTTATTTTGTACTTGTATTCATGACACCTCTTTTTTCAATTAAAGTACTCCAACATGAAATTTCTCTATCATATGGAAATACATCCACTTCATAATGTGAAACATACAACCTTAAACATGTCTCAAGTTTTTTATCCAATCCATTATAAATCCTTGATTTAATAAAAGATAATGCACTGAATACCCTTTCATCTTCCACAAACCCAAAAATAATTGTTTGGCATAATTCATATAATAAAAAATATTCATTGATTTCTTTCTATAGAGCACTATTGTGATGCAATTTCTTCCATGTCCTATGTTAAGACTTATCCAAAGTCTTAATTTAGCTTAGGATTTTGTTGTGTTAGAATAATTTAATAATTTTAAATGGGGCATGCATATTTAATAAAATATGCCCCCATAAATATTTAAGTTAGATTTGTGTAGATTAATTTAAGTTAATAATATAACTTCCTTTTAGATTGAATTCATGTAGATGGTTCGTTATGGAAAGTTAGTTGGTTTTATCAGTCATGGGTAAAATCTATAAAATAAATGTTTATATTTGTAAAAGGGTTAACATAGTAAATGCACCCTTATATTGTATAATATTTTCATTATTAATAAAATTCTTGTGGACTCGCCTGTGTGGACACAAGATTCAACTAAATTAGTTCATGTGTTATCAGTGGTATCAGAGCATGATTTTGAAAAACATAGTGAATTTGGGGAGCATGATGAATTCAAGAGAAGACAAGGTGAAAATTCGATTCATGTGGAATTAAAAGTCTCATGTGAAATCAAATTCTAGATAGTATAAGGTATGTCCTCTATTAATTTTGTGTCTAGCCTTTCTATACTTTGCTTAATGTTAAAAATTTTGAAAAATTATTAAAATATTTTAAATTTTCAAATAATTTCACATTAAAGTTTTCTAAAGTTTGATAAGTTATTGAGAAAAAAAACTAGTGTATGGTTTTGTATGGCTTTCTCTCCCTGGCTTTAATCTCCATAGCTCCTAGACTCCTTTTTTACCCTTCAAGACTAGATTTTTAAAACAATACAGTGATCCACATTGTTTTTTCAAGACTTAAATCAGACAAAATACCATTTATATGTCCTCCATCATTATAAAAACCTATTTTCATGATAATTATGGTTTCCATTCTTTTTTGGCTCAATCTGCTCAGTTTTTATGTGCAAATAAGTGTCTAAATGATGATTTCTCAATTCCAAATGTCCCTGAAAGTTTCATCAAGCCAAAATTTGATGTTTTTCAACCCAAATATATTATATTATAGCCTTCCAATGTCCCATATTTCCAAAAAATCAGTTTTACTCAGTCAAAATCTCCTCAGATAGTCTCAAACATTGCCAAATAGGGAAATCATATGGATTTATATGGATTTATGTAGTTCTAAAGAGTGCCAAAAATATTTCAATCTTCTCCAAATTAGCCATGGCATTGGAATATCTAACATGGAATTGAAACATTTTTGGAAAATAAAAAATTTAATTTTTGCAAATTTTGATATAGTTTTTAATAAAAAATCTAGGGTTTGGTGGGACCTACGTAAGCTTGAAAGATTTGTTTTTTCACTTAGATAAATTTCTCATGGATCTTTTAATTTTACTCATCCAAGTAATTTTTTTTATTATCATAGAGCCAAAAATTTAGTTTTATATAGTAAATTTCATTTTGATAAATTAGTAAATGCTCATAGAGCACTTGGAAAGACTAATTTTGTGAAGAGATTGAAAGGAGGAGGTCAAGGGTTCAAATCCCTTCTTTTTGGAAGAATTTGTTTTTTTAAATATACTTTTGTAAAAATAATATTCCCATTTTAATTCATTTTTTTTATGCTTTGAAAGTTGTGAAATGCATACATATTGTATAAAGTTATTTTTCAAACTCAAAAAAGGGGAATTGAATTCTATTTCTTTTACATTGTTGTGGTGAAATAAGGGTGTACTTGGTGGAATAAGTTTATATTTTGGAAAAATAAGGGTGTATTTTTTATTTTTTTGGTGTGGTTATGTGCAAAAACCATAAAAAATATCCTTTTTTTCTCTATGTGGAGGTTAAGTGCAAAACCACATAGAAGTAGTGTTTTGTGCAATGTGTTATTTGTGAAGTGTGGTGTATGTGGTGTTTATTCATTTTGTTTCATTATATTTTGCATTAAGTCACACTCACTTTTTATTTTTTCACTTGTATTTATGTCAAGATGCTAAATATTTAGAATTTGATTTTATATGGTGATATATTAATGATTTCTAATTATTTAGATTGTAAACATTTGATGGAAGCTTCATTAGTCTTTAATGAGTTATGGGATATTGTTAAGAATGAAAACACCACATTACCAAAAGAAAAAGATAAAATTGATGCATTCAATTTTCATGATTCTAAGGCCTTAGCACTAATCAAATATTTTTTTACTTTTGATACTTATATTCATATTGAAAATTCTCCTCGTAGTTACACTGCTTGGAAAACATTATCTGATTTGTATGATAAGAAACCTAAACATAAGAAGATAGACATTCATATGAAATTTTTTAATTTGTCATTAGAGGATGATGGGGATATGGGATAATACATGTCTAAGTTGAAAAATATTATTATCGAGTACACTAAGGCTGGTTTTGGAAAACTAGATGGTGATCTCATAGTTACTACAACATTGAAAGGACTACTTGGGTCCTATAAGAACTTTGTAGAAATATTTCATATCTCTAACAAGATCATAGGCATAACTTTTGATAAGTTTTTTGAGTTACTCATCCAACATGACCTCTCTCTACCTAATAAATCTAAGAAAACTAAGGAAGCCCATGTTTCAAAATCTAAGCATAGTTCATCTTCTTCTGGTCATCAAAACAATAGAGGGAACAATTTTAGAGGAGTTTGAGGTTATAGAGGAGGTAGATATAAAAAACAATTTAGAGGTTATTCAAATCAAAAACAATCTAATCATTCTCATTCAAATGAGACAAGTGATAGAGGATGTGATCATAACTCTTATAGAGCCAAAGGTCGAGGTAGATCAGACATTCAGTGTTATAGATGTGAGAAATTTGGTCATAATGCCTCTCAATGTAGAATTATTTTTAACAAGATTCAGAGGCCACAAAAATTGACTAAGTCTAACTCTACTCAATATGCTAACCATGACTATGATGAGTCTATCAATGTTTCTCATGAATCTGCATTCACTACTTTAGGGCGCATTGATTATATGGAATATGAGGCTAGAGATGAGCTCATAGATATATGAGTTTTAGATACAAGAGTAACCAAACACATGAAATTTAGGCAAGACTTATTTTGGACTTTCAAAGAAGCTTCTCTATCTCTAGTTTCTTTAGCAGATAAGTCTATGCATACTCCACTAGGACTTGGGTCTATTTAGATCCTTCTTCCTAATGGTTCTATAAAATACTTGGAGAATGTTTGGTATGTTCCTAATTTAAGAAACATCTTCTTTACTTGGTAACTATTCAAAATAAAGCTTATCAAATTATGCTTGAAAATGGGCTCATCCATATTAATTCAATGAAGGATGGTTATAAAACCATGTATATAGGATATGAGGATGGAAATTTGGTTACATTACATTGTAAAGTGCTTCTTCCCATAGTGGAAATTATAGTATTTATTGAAACATGTATAGGTAATATGTATGCATAGTGATTATGTCATCTCTCCTATGGACATTTGAATATTCACTCTTTAGTGGACTTGTAGAGATATGGTATGGTGAGTGGGTTGCCCACTTTTCAAAAAAATAGTATTCTTCGTGAATCATGTGTTTTGGTCAAACAAAATCAGGAAAAAATACCTAATAATTCTTCATAGAGAGCTAACAGATGTTTACAGTTAATTCATAGTGATGTATGTGACATGAAAAAGTCATCCATTAGTGGGTGTAGATATTTTGTGTTATTTATTGATGACTTTTCTAAGATGACTTAGGTGTTTTTTTATGAAAAACAAATCCAAAGTTTTCACTAAGTTTGTTGATTGGTTATAATTATTTAAAAAATAAATAGGTTCACATTTGACCACTCTTCGTTCAGACAATGGTGGTGAGTATACTTTGAATGAGTTTTTAAACTATTATCAATAACATGACATTCATTGACAATATAGTAATGCTTACACTCCACAATAGAATAGAATATCTAAATGAATGAATAGAACCTTAGAGGGTACAATATGAGCTATGCTGCACTATAAATAGATAGATGATAAGTTTTGGGTAGAAGCCATTAGTACTGTAGTGTATTTGAGAAACAAGTCCCCCATAGCTACACTTTTGGGACAAACTCCATATGAGGCTTAGTATGGGTTTAAACCAAAATTTAAACACTATAAATTTTTTGGATGCCTTTGTTTTGCTTTTGTTCCCACTGAACATAGAACTAAGTTAGAGCTATGAAGTTAAAAATGCATCTTTCTTGGATATTCAAAAAATAAAAAAAGGGTGTCATTTGCTTGCATAGGATACAGGTAAATTTATAGTGAGTTAAGATATAGGATTTGATGAATTTGGTACTATGAACACTACAAAGATTGATTCTCAATTTGACAAGTTAGAGAGGAAAAATATAAAATGTGATAAGGGATTTAATAATGAGGGAATTATCCAAGGTTTTGGTATGAGACTAATATCCCCTCACTTTCCTCTCCTTCATCTACTAGTTCACAAGTTGATGGATTATAAAATGGTTAAAATTCTTTAATTCTTCCTTCGAATGGTGCACATAATGATAATTTTGGTATTCTTGATTTGAATAATTTGAATAAGTATCCAAAATGGGCTCAAAGTACTTTTTATAACTTGAAAGTAGATGAAGTTGGTTTAACAGGTCCCAAGGTTTCTCATAAACATGTGAACTATATAATGGTTATTACTACTTCTTCCACTGAGCCATCTACTTTTGAAGAGGCTTCTACTGAACATGTTTGGCAATAGGCACTATAAAGTGAATATGATGCAATATTTAACAATAATACTTGGGTTTTGGTTGATCCTCCTCCACATGTTCAACCCATAGGATGCAAATGGGTTTATAGGACTAAGTATAAATTAGATGGCTCCACTGATAAACATAAATAAAAACTTGTTTCAAAAGGATATGCACAACAAGAAGGTATTGATTATGAGGAAACATTTACACCAACTACCAAAAGGCACACTATTCGTATGGTACTTGCCTTAGTAGCACAAAATGGTTGTAAAGTATATCAAATGGATGTTAAAAGTGATTTTTTAAATGGTTATTTATAGGAAGAAGTATACATGAGACAACATCAAGGTTTTAAACAAGTGGGTGCAAAACATAAAGTATGTAAATTGATAAAAGCTTTGCATGGGCTCAAATAGGCACCTAGGGCTTGGTATAAGAAAATAAATTCATACTTGAAGATAATTGGATTTTAATGTAGTGAATATAGTAATACTCTCTATTTTTTAGTGTAGGGTAAGAAATTGGTGATTTTTGTTCTCTATGTCGATGACTTGTTTATCACAGGCAATGATGAAAACCATAACAAGTCTATGAAGAAGGAATTAAAATATGGAATTGAGATGATAGATCTTGGACTTCTTCACTACTATATTGGCATAGAAGTAACTCAAAAAGAGCATAATATTTTCATTTCATAAACTAAGTATATTTTTGAGTCTTTGGATAGGTTTGTCATGAGTGATTGCAAACCTTCCCTCACTCTCATGGAAAGTAACTTGAAATTATCTAAGGATGATAGAAGTGACTTTTTTTATGGCACCAAATATAGATAGTGGGAGGTTTGATATATTGATGACTACCAGGCTTGATATATCATTTTTAGTCAAAATTTTGTCTAGGTTTATGCATGAGCCTAGATAAATTCATTGGCATGCAACAAAATAAGTACTTCATTACCTTCAGGGAATGAAAACATATGGCCTTGAGTATCGCTGCAATAAGAACTTCAAACTTGTTGTGTATTGTGATGCATATTTTGGTGGATGTGTATATGATATAGTGTCCACAATAAGATATACTATGCATATGGGTTTAGATGCCATTTTTTGGTGTTGTAAGAAGAAGGATACATTTTTAAATTCATCAGTAGAATCTGAGTACATTTTAACATGGGATATTTATAGAGAAATTGTTTATTTATGGTGTATTCTTGAAGATCTTTAAGTTTCTTAGATTTCTCCTACATAGTTATACATTGATAATTAGAGTGCAATCAAGATGTCCAAGAATCCAATATTTCATGCCAAAACAAAACATATGGATGTCAAATATCACTATCTATGAATGCTAGCGGTGAAGAAAGATTTTGATCTAATATATTATCCAACTGCTGATTAGACAACTGATATTTTCACCAAACCCCTTGATAAGATCAAATTTGAAAAAATTATAAAAATGCTTGGTATGTGTCCAAAGACCTGACTTTGGATCATAGTGGGGTTTGTTAATACTTATCCAAAGTCTTAACTTAGCTTAAGATTTTGTTATGTCAGAATAATTTAATAATTGTAAATGGGGCATGCATCTTTTATAAAAGACACACCCATAAATATTTAATTTAGATTTGTGTAGATTAATTTAAGTTAATAAAATAAATTCCTTTTAGGTTGAATTCCCATAGATGGTTGGTTATGGGAAGTTAGTTGGTTTTACCGATCATGGGTAAAATCTATAAAATAAATGTTTAGCTTTGTAAAAGGGTTAATGGAGTAAATGCACCCTTATATTGTATTTGATTTTAATTATTAATAAAATGCTTGTGGGCCTACCTATGTGGACACAAGATTTAACTTAATTGGTTCATGTGTTATCGTCTTAGTAATAGAACATGTTTTTGTTGGTTCAGTTAACAACTAATATTGTTCAACCATTGTAATTCCAAAAGGCTTCACTATTTTTTCAATAAATTATTTTACAAAATACCCTTAACTTCCTCTCCATGATTTCCATATACTTACTAAAATGTTTGATGAGAGTACCCATGTATTTGATAAATAAATTACTTGTTATTTCTTCACCATCTACACTATTCCAAAATGTAGATTCACCACCCCCATGGCTTCAAGAAACTCACCCCTTTGAAAATGATCTTGAATTTTAGTAGGTAAGCTTTTTGAAATGTCTCTCAATTTCATTCATGTGTCACATATGACATTATCATATATAACTCTTGTTACAGGTAATTCTTCAAATTATGATCCAACTACATTAGTTCATCTTTGGAGAGTGTGTAATGGTATCTCCTTTCCATTAACAAAAATACAAAGATGATCATGAATATTGAATTTAAAATAGTTTTGAGGGTCCTTTATATTTTTTAGTATTTACCAACTCTCAAATATTGGTCCCTTAAAACTTTCATTTGAGTAGTGTAATATATCAAGCAATAGACAAACATGTTTCCTCAACTGTATGAAGTCAATAATATATATTGATCTCTCTTGTGCATTTTTAATCAAACAATGAATTTACTTCAACATCAGTATAATACCACATAATGTTAGTAAAGTTTTTAAATATATCAATTGGTTAAATAAATATTTTTCCTTGTTAACATTCATCCTATAATTAAACATAAAACTAGCTAATGATTGATATTCTTCAAATATTCTACATGCAGGCTCATATAGTGAAATCCTTATAATATCTACATATTTTAATAGTTTTTTCCCTTTAGTCACTCCAATTGAAAATTTATAAAACTCTAAAAACATTTTTGGATTGCATGACATTTACACATGTAAATCACATATAAGCTCCTCCACTTTTGTAACATTTTTGAATGTTCTTACAATTTTGTAAGATACATTTTATGTGCCATACAATGGATTGGAGTCATATATGGGGCAACTAATGTTTTTAGTCAAACACACAAACCTATTTTATTCCCATGTATTACTAATGCACCATCCACACCAACACACACCAACTTAGTACCTATATCATGGTAACTCATCCCAACAATATCCATCAAATTAGAAATAACCAATTTACAAAGGTTTTCAACATTACAATTTTCAATCATTTTATGTACATATAAAAGGTGAGGTTGCCTTGAATGATTCTAAAATGTATATACATGCATGTATACCGATGGTGTGTTATCAACCACTATTACCTCATCAATAGATAGTGATATAAACCTTGTTGATTTTTCTTTTTCTTTTAAATCCTCTTTTTCAATCATTGTGAGGCATTTTGCCATCTCCCAAGCACAACTATTAGACCAATGTGAATGTTGAATGTCATATAATCCAATATTCTAAAATAAAATCTTGTAATCTAAAAAATTAGAGATTGGTCTTCCTCTTTTTAGAATGTGATATAAAATTGAAAATTGTATATTTTTAGCAAGCAAATTTGACTAAATAACCTTTCTGAATTGAGCTTTAATTGTTCCTCCTTTCTCAATGAGGTGCCATTGATGTTTCTAATGATTATGATAATTTTTTGCATAACATTCTTTTTTATTTTTAAATCTCACTATCTTTTTAATATTTCCATCTTTGTATTTTATCGGCTCATATATTTTGCTACAATGTTTCTCAATTGTGTCCAAATTGAGTTGCATTTTTTGGTCCTTTCCAAGTTTACAACTACATATTATGGATTTGAATAATTTTGGTATATCATTATTATTTTTTGGATCTACAAGTTCAATAAATGGGTATTTAGATGCCCACTCATACTAAAATGACCTTCTAATTGTCCATGTATTTTTATTATTTTGCATTGTTTTTTTGTGCCTTTTTCAATTGGAGATTGTTTTAGCTGCATAGTAGTCTCATCTAAAGATTGTGTTGGGTGAGTAGACATCTCATTTTATGTTTGGGACTCATCATCGACACCAATACTTATGATTTCATATCTCCATTTCCTTAAATTTAGTGGGATAGTGGGTATTTCTTTCTGAGTGACTTCTTTTAGGGGAGGTATATATTCAAACGCATTATATAAGTCTTTAATAACTTTATCATTACATTCTACATGCAAAAAAATTGTATGACATTAATTTTTAATAAAAGGTAATGCTAAAGTAAAAATAAATAAAAAGCGTTACATCAAATAATATTTATAATTTAGTACCTATGTTTGGCATTTTATTTCCAAGTATGTCTACCAATTCAGGGCTATCATTGATACATTTATCAATGGATTCTACATGAAATATTATTATAAACCTTGTCATTATTATTGAATCTTTAAAATAATATTTAATTAATTTAAAAATGGTGTTCTATGATTTACTACCTCTGTTTGGTATTTTAAATTCATACCCAGGTATGTCTTTTTATGGAGACATTTCTTCAAAAGACGTTATCATTAGGTTTTGCATGCAAAATGGTTTAAGATATTTTAATTATTATTTAACTTTAACACAAGCCAATAAATAAAAATTACTAGTTAATTGAAAATTTAGTACTTATGTTTGGTGTCTGGATAAAATAAGATAATAGGTTATTTTGTTTTTTAAATTTTTTAGAGGCCTTAATGTTTTTAGCAAAAGCCATATAATCAAGCCTGTGGAGCCATGGAGAAAATATGATTAATATTAAAATGAATATGATTGACAAAAAACAAAGATGCTTGATAGATGAATAAGGAATTGAGATATTATTGAAACATGAGGGCATCCAACGGTAGCCTATGGGCACCTGATGGTAGATTATCAGCATCTGATGGCAAACTATCGACATTTGACTAAAGCTTGCTAGTACCCAATGGTGTCCTATGGGTACTTGAATACAACCTAAAGGAGTCTAACTAGAGATAATTAGTGCCTAACTATAGACTATTGGAATTTGATAAGAGAAAACCAATATCTACCCATAGACTATCGATGTCTGCTCTCATACTACTAGTAGGCTATCGATGTCCACCCATAGGCTATCGATGTCTATCTATACACTATCAGCATTTGCTTGTAGGCTGCTAGTATTTACTTATTACCTATCATCACATGTATCCTACCATCATCCACTTTCATACTACCATCAAGTTCTGGTAAATTGTAGTCAAGCATCCACAAGCTACTATCAAGTACCCATACTCGTAAGATGTCATCGGGTGCCCATAAGTTGTCATAAAATACCTTCATGTTTAATTACCATGATGACACTTAAAGAGAAGTAAATGGAATTATAATTAAAAAATACTAAGAAATTATATTGTAAAAAAATTGTTACATACCTTGCTGGAAACTATTAATTCTTGAAGCCCTCCTTAGACCTAAAATACAAACCACCAAAAAAAATCCTAAAGTCACCTGATGATATATGGTGAATTCCTCTAGATTGGCTTTTGAAGTACCAACAAATCACATTTATATGAGGAAATTTATATTCAAATGTAGGCAAACCTCTCCTCAAAATTAACTTTGACCTAGGTGATCCCACCCTATCAACCACTCCATAAAAATCACCAAATGCTGACTTTGAAAAATGGAATATTCTTAGATTAATGAAGATTCACCACTAAAAAAACCCTATGTGTGTCTCATCCTCAACACTCAATCACATCTCATGCATAATATCTATCAACCACACCTGGTGGTACTATCAAAGGTGGAGATCATTCTACAACACAAAATTAAAAAAAAAAACATTATATAATGAGTTAATATTGATAAAATCAAAATAAAATACATATATACATAAAATCATTCAACCTAAGTCTACTTGACTACTTTCATGGGAAATTTTCAACTTTTTGGTCACTTTCAAAAAAAGGAACCTAAATCATGGCCTTTGTCTGATCTTATGACTATTATTGAATAATTCTAACCCCTATTAGGAAAGCTTAAAGATAATTAAAAATGCCGAAGAATTTATTAATATGTTTATTTTTACAATCTAATAATTTTATTTTTTGAAAAAATAAAAAAAATTGATAAAAAATTCATGAATTTTAAACTTACAAGCTCTATCATCTACTCTCATGCAATGCCCTCTTATATATAGTGTAATCTTCAAAGAATAAAATCTCGTTGTGTAGCCATACTTATCTTTACAGATCTATTTTTTTTAATCAATAATATAAAATGATCAAAGGAACTATACTTTTGAGTTGGGGTGTACTTTATATACCCCAGACACTATATTAGGCAACTTTATTAGGTTATTAAATTAATACATTTATTAAATTTTTTAATGATTCAGTGATATCATTTCACCTACCACAACAATATTTTCCACATCTAAATTCCCTACTTGACTTATTTGGATGTTATGTCTGACATTTATTAGCATCATGGAATTTATTGCACCTTTTTTTATTACATATAGTCTACATCCTTATTGGTTCTTTATCAACTATATCTCTCTATATTGAGCACATCACATTATTATGCTTTATCAATTATATATTCTCTATATCTTCCCCATATTGTTGTTTGCTAATCATGGAGGCATGATCTTCCACATTAGTCACATGCTTCATTGATTTCTTTAATGGGGCATGTTTCACACTTGTACATTTTTGTTGATTATACCTTACCTAAATTTCATGGAAGAGATATGCAGGGGCATATTATTCATGTGCATAATTGACTATATAGTTCTCAAAGGAATTATAAACACAAATGACTATCAATTATACATTTTTGTGTCTTATTTTGGAATCTTATTATAATGGGGCATATCATTTATTCCTAATTTCACCCTTTATTTATATTGTTTATATGTCAACATGTTAGTATTGGGTTACATGTTAGTGTTACACTTTCATGAGCATATATTTCTATTTTACATTTCATACTATGTTTTACATGTTCTTTCACTATTATTACATTTTTATTATATCTATGTTAGACATGGTTTGTGTGATTATTTTATTTTGAGATGGGTGATATGCAGGAACATCCCCCATAATCAACTCATTCTTTTTTGGTTACATTATTTCAAGTGGATAAAAATAGTTTGAGGTTATAATATGTTAATACATTTTAAATTTATGTCAAGGTATTATAGATAAGTTGTAGATGTTTGCTTCTTTAGTTGGGAAGTAAATTTTTTCACTTGATTGGGTCAATAGGATCTATTTTTCATAGGTTTCACCACATGGTAGGTGAAATTGAGGCCCATGACAATTTTATATTTTTTAGAGTTGGAAACATGGTTTGTATACCATTGGGTGTATTCATTAATTTTAATTCATTTTTAGTATTTCATCTATTACATCTAGCTACATTATAATCAATTTATCAAGGCATAGATGTACTTGTGTATATTTACATTTGATTTTAGTTACATTTGATATTTTGACATTGGATCACTCATGGATCCTTATTGGTGTAGACACCTAAAACTAGCCACCACTAGTCTTTGACTGGATTTTAGATTGATTCCTACAAACCATTGTAAATAAATCCTAAGAATCATTTAATGTCCCAAATTTTCTTGTGCATCATTCATAAAAGCTCAAAATCATGTTGAGGCATCCCTAATTGGGTTATTATATCATATGCAACCATAAACTCTCATGGATTCATCCCTAATCATCATGTGGCATCACAACAGTCAATTTGGCTTATGGACATATTAAGGGGGGTACATGAACAAATAAATCAAATCTTGGAAATGTTAAATGGCTAATCAAAATTAATTAACAAGATAAACTAATTTAAATTCATAGTTGAATTATCCATTTGAAATAAATGAATAACTAAAAAAGGAAATTAAAAAATGAAAATATACTAGCCTTTCATCATGACCTTTGTGAGTTGTTTATCTCTTTAGAAATATCCTAAAATATCTCATTTTGGAGACCCATGCCTATTCATTTCAAATCATAATTACTTGAAAAATATTAACTCTACTAGGATTATATTTGACTCACTTAGGTTAGGTTTGAACTCATTCCATGTTTATACTCCACCTTAACTCACCTTGGGTTGGGGTTATATCCATTTGATATAAATACAATGCCTTGCCTATTGAAATTTAAGCTATTTTTGGTGCAAATTTATCATGCACAAATGACTTCAAAGCTCTTTTGATATAATTTTATAATCCCCATTTTTTACAAGCAATGTTATAATGCAAAAATATTGAGCCAAGCATAAGCCAAATCAAGACACAATGGTGCCAAAGAGAGAGGGAGCCACACAAAATCCATTGCCAAAGACTCTTTGAGCACAAACCAAGCAAGCCACAAAATGAATCATTTGGAACTTTTAAGGAAGGTAAGAGATTGTTTATATTTTGAATTTTAGTTGTGATTTTCATTTGGTTTTGTTCATTAATCTCCCTCCATGATCTAGGCTAGATATTTTATCATTTTAGTGTGTTTATTTCATTATTTTATCTATTAACACAAGACTAACTTCCTCTCTATGTCAAATTCCTATGATCACAAATAGCATCCCCGATGGGACATGCACCTGATGAAGTTGCTCTTAAAGACTTTAAGACCATTCTACTAATAATTTTCATGTCAAATTTTGATCTTTCTGACCAAAATAGGTGAAAAATTCAAGCTAAGAGACATTTATTGTAAATTGTGGGGTTGCCCTATGTAATCATGATTTTGCTCATGAGACTGTAATATCACAACTCACATATTTGCAATTTTATCTCCATTTTCATATTTTTACCCCTAAATGTTATTATTATGCTACCTATTTTTTTGCTTATAGGAATAATTTTTGATATTGCAATATCGTGACTCTACAATCATGATAACATAATACCATGATTTTAAGAACAAAAATATTGCCTAACAAGTTATGATTTTTCCTTTAAACTGCTAGTGGTTAAGCTAAGCGTTTGTTGTTAAGTTATAATGTTGAAACTCTTAGAATTGTGATTGTGCCCTGTTAATTGTATTTTTTCCAATAGAGTAGTAATTTTTCATGTTATACTTTGTTTTCTCAAAAATTACATTATTACACTAATAGTTATGATTTTGTAGAGTTACAGTTTTGCTCTATGTGTTACGTTTTTGCATTGTGTAAACCTGAGAGCTTCCATTTCAAATCTTATTTTGTAACTTACAATTGTGGTTTAAAGTAGAAGGAAAACCTCTAAAAATTGTAGGTCATGCTTGTAAAAATGGTAAATTTAAACAAGTTTAATTCTTGAAAAACTTCCATTTGGTGCTTAAAATAAATTTACATGATTTATACTTATATTGTTATGTGAAAATTTTCAAAGTTTGTAACTAAGGCCAAGGGGTCTAAAATTTTAGAAACATCTTAATTTGGTGCATAAAATAAACATTCACTTAAAATTGAAAATTCTTTGGATTTTTTTGTTTTATGCAAGATATTTTATACTTTTTTGTTTTTCACAAATGAAGGATGCGTGTATGCTCTCCCCCTATCCCCTTTAGGGAACTCGGGTGAAAAAAATGCTTCTTCCTTGAAATTAATGCCTTTGTCCAAGGCATGAAAATAATGTTGTTAAGGTTCTCCCCAACACTTGTATGCTTTGGGTGATATAAACATAACCTTTAAATCCTTTTCACTTCATCATTTATTTTATGCAACTTGGCTTATGAGCAGGAGTTCATAGCCTCCTCATGAGTTATTCATGGGTGAATTGACCTAGGGTTTAATCTCCAAACATCATAAAAACCCCATCCCATGGTGGGGTATATGAATTAGAGCACATATACTATGATTACCTAGGGGTTGAACACTCTTCAATCATAATGAAAACTCAAGTTAGGTTCGATTAACCAGGGGATTCCACTAAGTAGTACATAAATAGAATCACTACACAAAGGAATAGACCCTTGTATAGTAAGTTAACTGATATGAATTCAATTGAATTGAGGCATATCTAGTGTTAATAACACTTGGAACCATCTATAAGGTTGATAATTTAAGTTTTAGAACAACCTCATTAGCTACAAACATATTGTTGATGTAAGGCGAGTAGCTCGAAGTTCCATGTCACTGTACAATCTCTTATGAGAAGGGGATGTTAAAACCCTACTACACATTTTTTTAATTTTTTTATTAATACTAAAAATCCTCCTAAGAGCATGTATATAGATATAATTAAGTGATACGATACAACCTTGTTAGTTTTAGGGCTTTAGATGTTATACTTAATTGTATTTGGCATTTTTCCTTTTACTTTCTTAGTCTTTGAGTCTAAAACCATTTTTTTGTTTGTGTCATGTCAAAATGAGTCTTGTGTTCACATCACTCCATTTTTTTAAGGGGTGTTATGCCATCCATTTGACACCACACTTTTGACTTGAAATTTTTGTCAAAACCATTGTGTGTGTCACTTGATCAAATTGGGTAATGTTATGCTGCCCAATCCATTTCAAGTTTTGTGTCTTGGAGTCTTGAAACAAACCATCGATCATACTTTTAGAGATCAATAACACTATTATGATGATCAAATAATTACATATACTTGTTTTTCTTAGAGTCCAAGATTTGAAACTGATCCACATGTGCCTTTTGGGTCTTTGTCTAGTACAATTATGTCATTCACCTTTGTCTAGTTTCTTATTTGATCAAATAAGTCTAGTTTTCCTAAGTTGAGTTTTTGATTAACCTTGACAAGTTTAAATCCAAACATCAATTGATTTATGTTTATGAATTGTGTAATTTGAGCTTAGACATTGATCTTTCTCTTTTGGGTTGTGTAACTTATGTTAATTATTTACATAATTTAAAAACTATTGTTTGTGCCTAGATTTCAGAGAAACAACCTATTTCTCCATATGCCTTTTATTTCATGATTTATTCCAATTGACCAAGTTCATGTTTGAATCCATATGCCTACTTTATTATATAGTGTTTCATATTTGCTAGATTAAATACCTCATATTATTTTTAAGTCTATATTTTGTGCTTGTTTTGCCAAAAGTCCTAACACATACCTATTTTGAGCCTAGATTTTGATGTCATGTTTGGCCAAATGACCTATCAACTTTTATTTATTTAGATTAGAATTGTTTGGAACACTTTGAACCTAGAGTTTGGCATTTTGGTTTTTATTTAGATGCTTGACCTTTTTATGTGAGACATTTAACATTGGACATTTGATGTTAGGTGATTTTATACCAAGTTTTAGCATAGACCATTCTGGAGATATAGCTCCCCTAGACCAAGTTAGACCAAGTTTGAACCATTTGTCCTTTGGACATTATTTTTTACAGTTTGTATAACTCTAAGCCTTTTGTATAATATTCATCACTGATATGGATATGTCTCATTACACTTATCATGGAATCATGTACAATCTAAGTTATGATAGAATAGCCACATAAATTGACTTTATTCAAGACCCCTATGGTGAAGAAGTGGTTTATAAGATGGATTCATACCTTCTTACAACCCTCAAGCTAGGGAACAAAGCTAAGATCCTTAAGCATAGTGTTTGGTGACACCTTCTCTTGGCTAGTTGATGTATGATGTCTACCATCTCATTGATCATGACATTTGATCCCCTACCTATACCATTAACCCTCCTTCAGATTATGTGAGCCACCAAGATCCACAATGTCTAGAGACTACCATTTATATACCAAGACCTCATATTTTGGCTTGTGTGAGTTACCAAGCTCCATGACACCCTACCATTTCTATACCAAGACCTCATCCTTTAGCTTGTGTGAACAACCAAGCTCTATAATGCCCTACCATTATCATTTTTAATCCTTACACGTATAGTATATTATTATACCAACCAAGTTGTCCAATCATAACTCAATGGGTAATAATTACTATCTAAGGCTAGGAACTAGGATTTGTTAGGCCTATCATTATCCAACCATCATCCATTATTCAACCATTTCCAACCATTCCCCACTTTATAAAACTCCTACCAATTATCCAACCACCACCGATCCAATCATTTGAAGACCAAGAAGTGTTCAAAACTAGTGTTTTACAATTGCTTATTAACCAAGGCTAAAATAACCAACTATTCCATGAAATTTTTGTTTAACTAACCATTTATGATGAGTTAACCTATGATGAATCACATCTTGATACTATAACTATTATAAAAAAGTCTCACTTTGGCAAGCCAGTCTTTGTTGAGTCACTTCTTAATATTATAGCCACCTTTGGGCAAATCATTACCTCAACCATAAGCCTATTTTTAAAGAGCCTCCATTTCACAACATAGTCTCTAAGGAATTATCTATTGACCTTTTTCTCATTGTGGAGGAGTCTCACTTTGACAAACCAAACTTTTTGGAGCCCATTATGTAATCACAAGTCATGACTTGTCCCATACCAAAACATTCAACAAGAAATCATTGTAGCAATGTCCACATTAGATAAAGAATCAACATTAAATTTAGGATCTATTATTAAACCAAAATTAGATTTAACATTAGAATCAGAATCAATATTATGCTGAACATTCGATTCAGAGTCCATTGAGTTAGATTCAGCTTCAAAATCAAAATATGTTAGTGGTTTTTATAATATTGGTTATGCATGCCTTGGCAATCAAATTGAATAAATTTGTGATCCTTCCATGGTTTTTAAGGATGATTACTTTAGATTTGACATAATTTATCCTAATATATTTTATGAGTATTGTGTTACCTCTTCCCATTCCATTATCATTCCACATGCCATAACTACCAACCAGCCTAGCCATTTTATTAACACTCCACCTCCCACAAGTGTCGATTAGAACCAATATAATCACACAGTATTGAACTACATACATGGTAACATATCATTTGAATAATATCAAGGAGGCTAAGACCACATTCATTCAAAATAATAATAATGTCTTAGTGAAACCTTTTTAGAGGTGTTAGGGGACAATCAAAGTTCAAACTCAACATATTCTAGTGAAACCTTTTCAAACCTTAGTGAAACCTTCTTAGAGGCACTATGGGACAATCAAGATAAATTCATTGGTGAAAACCTCATTGAGGTGTTAATAGCTAAGCACAATATTTCTTCACTACTTGATGAAGATAAAATAAAAGATGAAATCAATATAGATTCTAATCTACAACATAATCACAAGGAAACTAATTTCAATCCTAAATAATATAAAAGTATGGTGGTCTTATTGAGAGAAAATTTAGAATTATTTAGCCCTAGCACAACCAAAATTATGTTAAATCCAAAATCAATAATGTTGTGTGTGCTTGAAAAATCTTGATATTCATTTATTGACTGACCATTATACATTCCATTATCATCCACCTTTAAATTACCAAATCAAACCTATTAGCCATTGTTTATCTATATTTAACATCCCTATCCACACTTTCCATTGTATGGGTTACAAAGATACCTTGTCTTGACATATGGATGAAATAGAATCAATAACCAATGAAGATCACAACAAAATTCTTGGCATTCAAATCTAAAGCAGGTTCTTGATAGAGCAACTATTCAGAAGAGGTGTGCGTTATCAATTTACATGATCAATTATTCTAGTTGTATCATATTTTGACTAGGACATGCATCTTCACATTAGTAAGAATAATAGAAACATTTACCTTGCTAAAAACAAAATCCATACCTTTCACCTAACCAAAAACATTTACCTTATTATTTTCCTTAGCCAAAAACATTTACCTTGACATTTTGATTTTCCATTCTTCTTGTCATTATTTCATACCCTACCATTTACCTTGTCACTTGGGGGCAACCCTCTTTCCATTATATCCAATTATCATACCATCCCCATCCTAAATAATGCTAGATCATATGTCATTTTACCATGTTATCCCTATTAGACTAAAGCCTATTTTTAGCCATCCTACCCAACCCTTTTTGATCTTGGTTCCTTTTTTTTATTCCTTTACCTTACACGAGGGTATTCTAATCCAATTTTACTAGTTTTATAATTTTTATTTTAGATGATAGTCTATGAAATTAGTGTGATAATCAATCTAGCAAGTTACCTTTCATTCATGTTTGATTGGTGCTATTAATTATAACTGCCTATGGACAAATAAATGGTCCACCTTGTGTTACTAATTATAACCACCCATGGGCAAATTAGTATCACTAATCTATGTCATTATTTTCTAATTATAACTGCCTATGGGAAAATTAGGAACAAAACCTTTTATCATGCTTTACCACATCACCTTTCCATTACTATTCTCATTTACTTGGACATTTACCTCAATTTTATAACTTATTTTGACCTATTTGGTTCTCCCCACCTTTTGTGTTGGTATAATTACTATTACTTTAGTTCTTGATGAAACTATGTAGGTTGCACTTAATTCACATTAAGGTTAGCTCAGTCCCTCTTTTCCATATGCTCTCACCATTTTGTGAGCAACCTAAGCCAATGATTTTACCATTTTGTGAGTGGTATCTTGTTAATATATAACGAGTTAAGATACCCCAAAACTTCTAAAACATTCAAAATTTTCAAAATCCAAAAACATTTGTCTTATTTAAGCCTAGTTAGTCATCCTCGATATGCCCTACTAGGGAAAATCCATTGTTAGGATGCATTCTTTTTATTTTAATTTCAAGATTTTAGTTTGTTTATTTTCTTTTTTTTTTTTGGTTGTTTTCCTATTATTTTATTTCATTTTTGAGCCTTAACTTAGTCTATATGCATTTATTGGGTGATTCCTTGCACATTATTCTTGAGTCTATCCATATCATACGTCAATATGGTCATCATGGTTTTTATCTTTGGTGCATTGTTTTCAATTATTTAT